>JAUPFR010000010.1:5736748-5899248 GCA_036925125.1 Oreortyx pictus | reverse complement strand
ATGATCCAAACATGGGCTGGATTTTTTTTTTCTTTTTAAGGAAATTAATAAGAACCTAAAAGAGAAAAGATGATTTTCAGGGTGACAGCAGTTAGTCTTCAATACAAAGAGCAAAGGGAATCTCAAATAAAGCTGGAGGCTGTACACTCTAAAGAGTAGTAAAGTTTCAGCAGCAGTTACAAAAGCTCACAGCTCATTTTCAGATCAGAATGACTTTCTGTTCAGGGTCTTTGTAGTACCCAGGAAGGGAAAGAAATTCTAAAATATTAATTATTCAGAGGATCAATTATCAAACTCTCTAAAACTCTGAGGATCACTCAAAAATTGGAAGTCAAATCAAAAACTGATCTGAATTGGTATACCCGAATACTATCTATCAGTATTTTTAAACCCTATCTGTGGAGAAAAAACTGCTTAGTACCGACCAATGAAGTTGCCAACTTCATAAGTTGAACATATCAGCAGTGCTAATTAGGTTATACATCAATTTCTGAATCTGTAAATTTTTGTTATAACCTAGAAGTCTTTATTATATTCAGCTAAGGAATGTCAACGACAGCATCTCCAGCCATCAGAGCTGTTCACAGAGGTGATGCACAGCCTGAGTCTCTCAGAACCTACATTATATGTGTGTGGCATCCAAAATGGCACACATCCTTAGTGCAGCCACTGACTTGTAGCTGTAGACCTGCTTCTCTCTGAACTGATATTCACTGGCTTATCTGCACAGTAAAGCGTGGTCTTGAAATGAGAATGGAGGGTCACAAAGTTTTGTGACTTTTTCATGCAGAAATATATTCCTTTTGGATAAGTTGGCTGTTGGCTTATCTTCTAAGATAAGAAGTAGGCATTTCTCATCACTATACTGAAATAACTTGAAACAATGAAGTAATTAAGAATAAAATTTCAGCTTAAATGCAGGGAACAAAGGCAGCACAAAAGCAGCGTCTCTCCTTCCCACACAGTATCGGTGTTCTCTGCTACCAAAAAATCAACAGAAGTAACTCATTCTATCGAAAAGAGATTTATAGAAGTTACCTCAAGAGGGAAAGTGTCTCACTTCAAGCATGCATCTGTATCCAAAAAGTCACCTCGCTTAAAGTTGCTATGCTTCAATTTAAAATGTGCAACTAAACCGTCGTCTACTAGAGTTCTCACATTTCTATGCACACTTATGAGAGCCTGTTGATTCTACTCAGCAATAGCAGTAATTACCAGCACACTTTTAGTTCAACCAATACAACACAGAAAATGAAATGCATTTTGGAACTGTTAGTGAATTATTCTGGCTTGGTTTTCATTATTAGAAGCTCAGTAGCATTTAAGTTGTTATGATAGCCAGAATAAACAAAGATTCAGAACAAGTCATGAGCCTATATAAATCAAATTATAATTAATTTTCTAGGATGATTTTCAAGACTTCACTGCATCAGTTGATGACATATATCCAAAGCAGATAAATTAAATCTTTAATATTAATTAAAGTTTTACTTATGTAAACTTGTTAAAAAAGAAATGATTTAAACCTCATACATTTACACTGTTTGAACTTTAATGAGCAGAACAGCTATAATTCACAGTGTTA
Source organism: Oreortyx pictus (assembly GCA_036925125.1). Lineage (NCBI taxonomy): Eukaryota > Metazoa > Chordata > Aves > Galliformes > Odontophoridae > Oreortyx > Oreortyx pictus. The sequence goes on along the minus strand of JAUPFR010000010.1, from coordinate 5,897,663 downwards.
AAGTTATTCAGGGACTATGAAAGCTAAAACTGAGTCCTTGATGAATGGCAAAATGAGATTTCCACAGACTACGCACGCCTTGTTTCTCACAATTAAAGTGCCACAGCATGGAAACATTCTCCTACTTGTGGACATTCTGGTACCTATTCCCCGGGTAAATGTGTGCAAAAACGATTGGAAAGAGTTATTGACAATTCATACAGTATCCCATATTTCATTAGGTAGTACAACATATCTTAACTCTGAGGGGAGATGAAGCAACAATGTTTTAAATGACTATTGACTCCAGTAAATTTCCTGGTAATGTCAGAAGACTGTAGTCTGTCAGGTTCATGAGAGACTTGAGATGATACAGGAATCCAATTATGTGAAGTCTATTTAGTTGTCCTGTTTGCTAAGCCAAAGGTTAACGAGAACTGCACAGAAAAACCTCCTGTGGTATTACAAAGTATTTCTTAGGCTGCATAAAAAGTAAATGAAAAAGTATTTTAATCAAGTCTTTAACTCTTTAATTGCGACTGTGTACTACACAATACCACAAACAAAAAAACGATGGGAAAAGTGTTGTAAAAAAAACAGTCACTGAAATTTAGAGATCATTACTTATTAATAAAGTAATTATTACTATTTCTAATTTGAAAAGGAAAAACGTTCGGATAGTCATTGCTAGCATTAAATCTTTATAAATAGTAAGCTGCGGCCTCTAATTTTAGACAGAAATTAATTATATTTTTGTTGGTAACACATTCCAATCTGTTTACACAGCTGACGAGTCTCAGCTGCAGCAGACTTGAGCAGAGAGCTTTGAGGACTCTCCTGCTTTGGAGCAGATGACTCAACGTTCACCAATTTCATTAAAGATGAAAAGGGGAAAAATTCACCTGCAACAATGTCACTTGTAAAAACAGACTTAAAACAGATTTATGAGTTTTGCATATGTGAGGTATCCTACTCAAAAGAAAGGTTTTCCTGTATTTTTCCCCCCAAGCTGCTGTGGGAAAACGGATTAGAAGGGTTGAGTTTCCAATTCTTTTCTGGGCTAATGTAAACTAATAAAACGTTAAAATGGATCCAAATTTCAAAGACTGTAATTACCACATGACACCACACTTTTATTTCAGATCTTATATCTATCCTCCCATATATGCTCTTGAATACATGGATAGAGATTAACTCACCTCTCAGAAACTTAACTACTGTTTCAGCAAACATTGCCACAGGCTTTTACCAGTTATATTAAAATTCAGGCCATTTTTGCTTTTTTTTTTTTTTTTTTTTTTTTTAACTATTGTATAAATCCCTTACCAAATGCAAAAAAGCAGGAATCACAAACAGGAAATCTTCCTTTACAAGAGGCGGAATAGAAAGAGACAAGAAAGTGGAAAGCAATGCACCAAGGATGATGATAACTTAGATAATGCTAATATAGAAAAGGCAAAGCCCAATTTCCATCTTCACTTTGTAGAATACTCTACTGAACATTGTATGTTCAATCCTTAGTTTAAATGAGACAATCTATAAAAAATGAAAATACTTATCTTTTTTTTCTATATTTTTCTCAGGCCACTATCTTGAAATCTACAGAGAGCATAGCTGTGTAATTATTTCATTGTTTTAGGTGCTTTTATTTGAAGACTAGGGTGAACCTCACTAGCTGAAAACAGGAATATATTACCAGGAAAAAAGCTGAGCAAAACTGAAAGACATGGTGTAGAATATCAGTGTAGGGGCAACCACATAATGCAGTCAAATATTTCACTGAATTCTGCATAAGTCCCACGGTTTCATGACTTTGTAGGCAGTTCCCTGCTAACTTAATTCTATCTCTGAGCAAACACACTGATCTTAGCTAATATTACACTTCATTTCTAGATAATGGTAAAACTAAAACGTGCAAAATATGTTTGAAAATGGAAATATCTTTGCATGCAATATATTTACTATTTCAAAATGCAATCCTGAGAATCATAGATTCTTACTGGTTCTGCAAGAGCCAAAGTAGACAGTCTTCACTGATTTCAACCTACCTACGTAATGCTAGATGCAAGAATTCATGACTTAATGGTCAAAATAGAGAAAAATACACAGTCTACTCAGAATACATGTAAAAATGTTAGTTTCTTTTTTCCTTAAGTTCAAACACTGCAATAGTTGTCTTCAACAGTATTATGTGCAATTTTGTCTTAGCCTAGGATCACTGACTCCTTCTAGTCCAAAGTATACAGTGAATGCTAATGGTTCTCATGGAATAGGGAATCTTTACAAGAAATAACTCTGAAGTATGTATAATAAATAACATTACTGCATATGGGTCAATGAAAATGACTGGATTTTGATGAGAATCACTCAAGCAAAAATGGTGTTTGTAGGAAGAAACAAAATGAGAACCAAAGCTACTTACTGAGTCGTCTGTGGCAGAAGGAGGCCAGCCCTCCCACAACTGGTGACGGACAGGGATACTGGTTAGGTCGTACACATTCCGTTTTACCTGGTAAAGAAAACCAGAACTTGTACAATCAAAAGCATACAAGCAAACTACATCACTTTCATAATTTCAAGATTTATGAGTTTTTCCCAATTACCTACTGTAAATTTGGCTCAAGCACAGTGCTACCAAAAGCATCTGAACAAACCATGCTAAAGAAAAACCATCTGTAATATACCACTCAGAACGTGGTATTAATGAAGCAAGATAACCCTGCAAAACAATTAAAATACAAATTCTTCACAGTAAAAAGTGTTACCATGTAATGAATGTCCTGAAGGGACAGAGAAGGCAGTAGTAGTTAGTGTTCATCAGTGTATGCTAAAATTTTTGTATTCACACCTCAATTCGTTCAGAAAAAAACAATATTTTTGCATTAAGTTTATTAAATGGGATCTAAAAGTAGACGTGATGGTATTAAAAGTAAAAATTCAAATTAATAATCAGATTTCAAGAACTGACAACATGTTTCAAATATTTTTTAACAAAAAGCAAGTAAACTCACTTTTACATAAATATTTTTATCAGGTTATATGTATAGATAAATATGTCAGGTATATGTTTAACCACACAATGGTTATCAGGAAGGAAGAAGGGAGGATGGATAGGAAGAAGGAAAAGAGAAAGGGAGGAAGAAAATGGAGAAAGTATTGAAGATATCAAATAGAATTAGAAATGAAAAACACAAGAATTTTAAAACTTTTTCCTCAAAAATGTTAACATATTATATATATATATATTTCACCAGAATCTTCATGGTGACTATTTATACAGCAAAAAAATAATTTTTGTAACTGAGGTAGCTGCCCCAACAGATCAGAACTGTGATCAATGGGAGGCTTACAGTGATCAGTGCTGGGTTTTGCTTTGTTTTCTATACAAGTGCTACATAGGAATATATAGCCCTCCTCTACCTTTACAGACCTATTTGCATTTCCAAGTAAAGACCTCAGCCGTGTCTTTAATTTAATTTAACTTAACTGCCATTATAGTAAACGTGAGTACAGAATACACAATAACATAACACAGAAATATAACCATATGCCACATCTGTAAGTTGGCATCTATTTTTAATACAGAATTTATATGCAACATCTGGCAGAAGATTCATCTAAACAAAATAGTAACAAATCTCTTTTTCTCTGATTTAATCCTTAGAGGAAATGCTGCATGCACCTTTTTTTTTTTTAGGCATATAGTTCAAGCATGTTAAGAAATGCACGGAAGACATGTGCAGACACTAAGTGGTAAAATAATTGTTCTAATCACTGTAAATAAGCTAAGAGGGAGCACACATTTGCTGGCACAGATGTTGACTTGGACAGTATTCTTCAGCAGACTCTTCAAGGCACTGCTGCACAAGTTTGCCAACAAAGAAATACTACTGAGAAAGTACAAAGCATAAACAGAATGAAAACTGTATGTGCTAAAGTTAAAAGTATGGTGCTACGCCCAGCCAGGCACTGTACCACCAATTCTCAAATCCACCATGCAATTACTGTTATTACTCCCATGACTTTTTTCCATGCTAATAAATTGCCTCTTAGTAAGAACAGGGAAAAAATGTGCCATATTTCTGGATAGATGTAACACACTGGGATGAGAATATGAATTATCAGTGTTAACTAGGCTACGCAGCTTAATGTTTTCAATGCTATTCTGTACTGATGACTGGAAAAAAAGGGCTTTGTTTTAATACTTAACAGCGAGTTACAGTACTTCCACCACTGTGGCTCTACACATCACTAAAGGATAAAAAACGGTTTGTACTTGTGCTTTATTTGGATATCTCAGTATCCTAGCATGCATTTGTTTTGGATTTTCTGTTTATCTCTAAATTCATAGGATGATTTAGAATCAAGATACCAACTTTTTTTTTTTTAATAATTAAAAAAAAAAAAAAAAACTGGCAAATCACATATGCCCCATAACCTTTGTTTTAATATTGCTTTTTGTGCAGGTGTTCTTGGAGAGAACCTAATCTGGAACTCTAAACAAAAAAAAAATTAAAATAAGAACATAATTCCATTTTATACAAAGAATACTGAAGTATTTGTTAGTAATTAGAGGGCACTCTGTATCACTGCAATCTCAAATGTAAGCACACCATGCTTTTAAAAAATACAAATATAGCTTCCTTACTTAAAACATTTGTTTAGATCAATTTTGTCTATACGTACATACGGTATATTTGGGTGTATATGTGTATGGCTACACACAAGCACTTGTGAAAAATGGAACTATGGAAGACAAGACTCTTTGGAACTTGGTATATGATCTCATTCCTACTGTTCAAAACAAACAGCCTTTCTTCTCACTGCTGCTTAACAAGAAGCCAGCCTGCTGGGCAGTATTTGTTCTGCAGTGGTATTAAGGTAAAGAGATGTCATTACTCAGTACTGACCCCACAACATCCCATCAAAATGTAACAATACTGAGCTGTGATCAGCAGAATATGGCTCTTGCTTTTTCAGATTTTTTTTTTCAGTAAATACCAGGATAAACCGTCTCTGAGATAACTGCTCCCCAGTTACACACCAAAAAGAAGTCTAATTAATTTTATTTTCTCATTATTAAATTCTAAAAAGAGCTCTTTCAAAATAACAAGTGAAATTTATTTACAGAAACAGGATCAATCGAACTACATTATATTGCTTTCTAAAAGCCTTCAGAAGAAAAAATAAATAACTCAGAAGTCACATTCCTCAAATTCCATTTTAAGTCCAAATCACAACAGAAAGGCATTATGAAAAAAACAGTATTTCCCTTCTTTCATTAACTCATCTGTAACTGCACTGAATTCAATAACATTCCTCTGCTATTCTAAGCTTGAAAGGCATGCTCGGGGTAAAGTGTTATGTTGGTATAAAGCACAATGCCAGACTGATGTGCTGAACAAAAGTGATCAAAGTTGAAGTAATTTTAGCCAACGCACAAGTATTCTGCTGCATTATTCTACCAGAATGACATCTGTTGAGCAACTCGTCGCAGAATAAACGAGTTGTTCTAGGCCGGCTAGGGGACCACGTAAAACTTAGCAGAGTAATGTCTGGTTAAACAAACTGCTCGAGTTAAGATCACAACTGCATTTTGAATCCATGCCAAAGCAGCCCTCTTTCAAACAACAAGCCACAAGCAATTATTTTAGATAAAATAGGCTTGCTTTAAAATAATGATTTCATTTTAGGTTTATTTGATAATTACAATAGTATGAAGATAGCAGAGTGCAGAAGTTGTAGAGACTAGGAATATTTTCTGATTAACTACGGAAACTCTCTTTTTTTCCATTAATAGCTTCAGTTTAAATATTAAGTAAGGAGGAAAATGCTCTCATTGTTCATTTTAAGCAGAACCATAGATCACCTTTTCAATAAATCTGCAAAATAAAAACCTACAGCAGTATTCTGCACGCAACTGAGAAACATTCCGTTTGCATTTAGTGTCTATTAAATCTGTATTTAAAGTTCTCATGATGCTGTCAGGACGACTGAAATCTATATAACTGTGCAAAGCTAACTAACCTCCAGTGCCATCCAGTGAGCTACATTTATTGGCAAACTTTTTGGCCCCCCACCTTTGATCAGTGAGAAATACTAATTGGCAGCATTGTCTTTGTGTAGCCCAAGATTTCTTTACGTGATGTGAAGATACCATGGTGACTGGCGTATTGCTATGGCAGCCACCCTTCAGATTATAATCTCTGGAATATACCAAATCATTGAAAAACAAATTAGAGGCACATTTACTTGGTTCCCCCATTCAGCTGTGAACAGTATCAAAACAACTATTTAAACAATAAATGAATAAATTTAGATGCATTTTTACTTGGAAAAGTATGTGTAATTGCTGCAGAATGCTCTTGCCTTGCAGCTGCACCAGATGCTGGAGAAGTACACGAAATTTTACCTTCACTCATGCACTCTGGTGGTAGAACAAAGATAGCAGATTAAAAATTAGTTCTAAAAACCTGTATATCGAAGTAGCCAAAAATTACCAGACACAGGCAGTCTTACTTTCTTATCTTTTGCTGCTTTTGTAGGTGCTAACGTTGCTTTAAAATCAAGGTTAAGCATAGAAGATAGCCTCTGTAGATATGAAATTGCTGCAACATTCAAAGCCCATCTGCATCCATATTAGTGAGGATAAAATGAAGTAAAATGTAATCACAGGGCAGTAATTCTGTTCCAGGTAATGTGACAATAATGCCAACTTTCTGGTGGTGTCACCAGGAGTAAGAAGCTACTTTCACGATTCTGAGCTGGAAAAATCTGAAATTTACTGCCAAGAACCCTAAAGCCTACAGATTTTTTTAAATTATAATATTACACTGAATCAAAAAGAGTGTCCTGCCTGAATCAGTATCTTTGAATCAAAACAAATCACAACAAAGAATAACAACAGAATTCAACAATAGTTTCCCTCCGGCTGTTTTCTGCTTATGCAGGTACAAAGTTAATTGAAATAATGTAGATAATGAACTTTTGTTAGTCTTATTATTAAATATAATTTATGCAAAGCTGTAAATTGGCTGAGATGCTAAAGACTGTTCCAGGCACATAGGCAGCATGAAAGACAGTGCAAAAATGAGTTCATGAAAGGCAGACAAAAGGAGCAATAAAGTCAGAGGACTGTGAGGAATGTGGAATGTGAGTTGGGGGACACAGAGAAATGAGATCAGATGCAGACAGAGCAAGGTTGCATGGGGCACTGATGGCAAAGCCAGAATCTTGACTTTGACATTGTAACCGAGAATTAGTCAAGACAAGCAAGCACAATTTTCAGGGCACAGTAATGATATGGACAGGGCAGTGCCAGGCAGAAATGCAGAGCAAGCAAAAGCATTTTGCTGAAGAAAGACAGAAAGAAAGGATGCAGACACAGATGAAGTGATAATCAACAGAACAGCCTAAGAAGAGAGAGAAGTTTCTGTGACAGACAGTGGGCAGCAACTCACAGGAAGTGTCAACACACAGAGGAGTGCTAAAGGGCATAATAAAGCAGTGAATCTGAAAGGTTGTTGATGTTATCAATAGTTCTGAGCAGATGGGTCAGATAAAACGGTAATCTCTGTTAGCTGTGGACTGCCAAAAAACTACTACTTATACAAAGATGTAAGATTAGAGAAGAATTTCCCTGCCACAAGCTACTGCCCAGGTGTGCTCCACAGGAGTGGTTGAGAAGCAGGACAGAGGCAGAAGAAGCTAGGAGGGAAAAACAAAAACAAGTCATCTAAATTTTGTTTTCTCATGGCAGAGAAATCTTAACATTTTATCAGGAAAAAAAATCAGCAGTCAATTGTCAATGTAAATGATAATTAGTCTCTAACAGCTGACTAGGTTTAAATCACACAACACTTTCAATTAGTGAATTAAGATGTACCAAGCAGGCTATTTCTAAAATGGTGTCTGCTTCTCAAGAATTACATGGCACTGAAACTCTCCATGGAAGATTCACTGTACTGAAATAACTATTTACATTTGCACATTTACTCAATTGACTCTGCTGTAATGTAAAGAAAAAACATATCTACTTCTAATCTAAATATTTTAAAATCTATACTGAATGCAGAAGGTGTCCCCTACAGCCCCAGCCTGCCAGCCTGTCCTGATTCTGCACTTTCCTGTGTTACACTGCAACATATTCACTAATTCCATTTTTTATTACACAGCTCTTTCATTTATTATTTCTGCTTTTTAATACCTGTGATAAGATTATATTCTGTACTATAAAGGTTTTCCTCAGGACATTAAAGCTTTCAAACCACTTCTGTTTATTGCAGGAGAAAACTGCAGCTGAAATTCTAACATAACTGATTTAAATTCAATATCTGAAATAAAATACATGACTTGCTTATTCTACCGCGGCAAGTAAAACTGAAAAGATCAAAGCCCCAAAACTTCCATAGTTATTGAACAGAGTACTCAATTCCTTCTGATTAAGACTGTTTCATTTGCAAATTTAAAACAATATATAATTTTAAACTTTCCTATAAATGTCCTCTGAACATGAGCCACATACAAAGCAGAACTCATCAGCAAGTCATAACAAAATCATTAGAAAATTTCCTGCTAACTTTTCATGCACCACTTTCCTATAATTAAACATATTTACGTACAGGAAAGCCAAATTTTAAATTTCACCCCACAGTTTATTGAACAGCATTCAAAACAACATAAATCTAGTTTAAACTACTGCTGAAAATGGGTTGTGCTGTACTGTAGTACTCAGCAAATATTGTGTCAACATCTTCATTAGAAGGTTTGCTGAATTCATTACATAACTGTTCAAATTAACTTAGGTCTGGAAAAAAACGTGTGATGCTTGTGACATTTTGCTGATAAGAGTTCAAACAAAGACAATTAAGTCACATTAGACACTAAGCAAAAACCACTGAATATATTTTTGATGTTTCTATGTCTTTAATTTCAGTATCTAGAAAAGAGACTGACGTACATAAATTTTCCCACTAATTGTTGGGAATGTGGTATGTGAACTTCAGGTATCTGGGGAGGAAATCTGTGATTTAAATAAGTAATCCGCTCTATTTTCAGTTTGAGTGATGAGGGAAAGAGAGACAAGGAACTACTGAAACAAACACTAAGTGGCTGAATAAGCAAATGCAAAGTTAACATGTTATTCTGCTATTATGTATTTTATACTGGAGAAGGCAGGAAAATTCTCATGAGAAAATCTGTAAGCAGACAACAAACTTAAGAAAGAGACAATTCATTGCAATGTTCTAGCAGAAACCATCTCATTTAGGGCAATAAAATATTAGATAAAAGGACAGACATCCCAGAAGTTCCACAAAGGCACATGTGCTCTCCAACTAGGTAAGCACTTACAGACTCATACCCTAGATTCACATCTGTCACACAGACATGCGACAGACATGGCCTGAACGCAACGAAGAATGGAAGCCAAATAACTCAATGAGGGAAATCAAACATAAAATGCTAATTCCGTTTTAGTGGTGCAAATTCTTGACGGCTAATTACATACGGAAAGTATTAACAGCAAATTTTAAATGCCCTAATCTCTAAAAATAAACAGCTGTTTGTTCTTTTACTCTCAAAGCTACTTGGCGACAGTCTATCTACAGTTGGTACACACTTTAAGAGAGAGAGTACCTGCTTCCCTTAGATCATCACTGAGCTGTATTTGTGAACCACAGCACTTATTTAAATGAATTTAGAATTTTTTCCTAAGTATTTTTTAAAGTCTTGACAGATGATTTCAGCTTATATAACAGTTTAAGTTCCTATCAATTTAGTACCTTAATTGCACAAAGTCCACTGGGTGATATCAGTATATTTTTCAGTATAAAAACTGCAATTTTTTAAAAAAGAATAATAAGGACTCAAAAGTTACTGAATATCCTGATGGGAATTCCCCCCACTTACCCAATTCACCACATTCCTGCAATATAATCTAAAATTATAGATGCCCCAGACACATAGGATATGTTCTCAAAGCTCTAACAAGTTATTATCTGATCCAAAAAAATATATTTTTTTTTTTCCAATCTCCACCTCCTGCCCCAACTTTTATGCTTAAGACATTCTCCACCAGACTTAATATGAGCTCTCCAAATTCAGATACTAGGTTTTGCCACTGCTTTGGATCTGACCTCTTCCTCAGCTGCAGCAAGTAGCAGATGCTGAGTGTATCTTGCTCTCAACACCATCTCTTCCCTGTAAGATCTACTGAGGGTGAATATCAGACATTAAACTTCCACTCAATGTCAAACACAAAGTATGATTTGGTGAAACCATTTTAGAGATGTTATTAAAAAAAAAAAAAGTGCTAAATTTTAAAGAGGAGAGCAACTGAGCCATGCACAGTGAGATTATGACAGTATACTGGAGACACTTCCTCTTTCTTTCTATGAGAAACTCAAATTCCACACGCACGTGCTGCATGGTATTAAACATGTTGTTTTATTTCTCAGTGCCACAGCTTTCTGCCAGAATACATGAACATTTTCATTCTGCGGGGTGAAAAACCTCTTTGCTGATCTCTGCCTAAAACACCTAAAAACTAGATGTCCCGTTAGAAGGGCATTACAGGTAAATGGAATTTACATTTTTCTGAACTTGACACAGAAGTTACTGACTGCATCTATGTGATCTGCACTACTCAAAGCTTCAACCTACGTAATTGTTATTATTCATTACTTGTAGTGCCTAGGAGACCTAATTGTGATAATCCCCTCTGAACTTAAAAACACATCACCCTTTGGATTTTTTTTAATAGAACTTTAAAAGAAGAAACAAATTTCTGCAGAAAGAAAAACATTCCTGAGAAATGGAGGCAAAAGACATGGGTATTAAAAAAGCAACAACAACAACAACAAATCCTTTTAGCAGCACATGCATGAGGTTGAAAAAGGGGATGAAAGAATTAAGAGTATGAGCTAGCTGTGACATTAGAGATTGAAAGGAAGATGTGATTAGGGTTAAAAGAGAGCAAACAACAAAGACTTACTGACAAAACAATTTTATCAATTGATTGGAAAATGCCTTAAAGACTTCTGCTAACAAAATGAAACTGATGAAAATATCTGAAGTTTTGGGCTTGTTTTATTTTTGTTTGCTGTGTTTAAATACAGCACACTGACACAGAGGAGACACATTCTGAAATCCTAGTTTGTTCTTCCGTTCAGAGGAAAAGGTCATTTGAGAAAAAATGCTTACTAGTAATTTGAATGAAACAGTATTTCTCAGTGGAAAATTCTAACTGACCTTTATGTACACTATAAAAAACAACAGGGAAGTAAGTGATATTAAGTCAACTTTTACAGATCGCTACAAGAAGCAACTACGCTTTGAGAAAGCACCCAAAGTAAAGAATAAAATAAAGAGCAAATACAGTTTTTAAATACTGTTCTACCGAGGAAGAGTATTCACAGGAAAGTTTCCAAAACAAATTGTTGAAGCTACAATCCCAATTCCATCTGCTTTAATGTCCTAAAATGAAGACAAATTGCCAAATATCAGGTATTTTATTCCTGTTCAAAATGAACATCTTCAGACGCCTTTAAAAACAGTGAGAAAAACTTAGGCAAAACTCACATTTCCAAGAACAGACATTTGCTTTACTGAAAAAAAAAAAATCACTTCTAGTTATCATTTTTCAGTAGATTTCAGATTGCTTTACGAAGCACGGCAGGAATGTTGCATGGGTTATTTTGGACTCTACTGCAGCAGTATACATGGCTGTAACAGATCTTTAGACAGAGAACCTTGTTGTACCAAATGTCAAATAAAAATACACAAACTGAATCAGGATATCATTAGGAAGGAGCTACGAAAGACTGACTAGAAGACTGCTGCAAATTAGAAAAACATCATTATTTAAGACCAGTTCTATATATCTGGAGCTTAAAAAGAAAGTCTAATGAAAGCCACTAGTTGAAACAGCTGGTCCACTAAATACAACAGATTGCGCTAGGGTAACAGTTTGCACCTGGGCTAACCTGATGAAAGAGATCATGGGGAGTCAAGGGACAAATAATTGCATACATGGATTGCATACCTAGAAGACAATATGTAATCCTAATAGATTACCTTGGTGATTAAACCAGTAACTTTGAGAAAAATATGCCTTGACACTTACTGATCATGAAGTTAAGGACATGACCAAGAATAAAATCTGTAATTCAAGCTATTTAAACTTTGTATAAAACAATATTTAAACTAATAAATATACTTTCTGTGCATCCAAACATCTCTTCAGAAGTACCAGGGCCAGAAGCCACAGCCACTAGTGAATAATGGCAAAATACAGAGGTTAGGAAGTAAGAAAAAACTTGCACATTACATCAGGTTGATCCCAGCTCGTCCACATCACACGTGCATATATTCAGACTACTGTGCAAACAAGCATTATTTTGCAGCTCCTGTCTTTCAATCTCTTTCACTTCTCTTGTCAGGAATTACTGAGAGAACTCTTCAGCAGAAGTCTCTATTATATTTTCCTTTATCTCTTATCCTGACTGTGTTGTTTCCATTTTTCCATAAGGAAATAGTTGTCTTACTGGTCTATAGCACAGTAAACAGATATTTTATATAGTCATGTCCCCATTCATGAGGACCTTAAAGATTATTTGTAGGGCATGAATTATCACTAGAAGTGAAAGAGAGTGGATGTGATTTTTGCAGTGGAGAGTAGATCTGTTATATTTTCACGGCTGTCACATTCTGAACAAAAGATGAATTTAGATGAATTTATTTGATGACAAACATCCTCACCTTCATTTCAAAAGAAACTGGCTTGTGACAGCCAAAGCATGATAAATACATATCTTGCTCTTTCATCACTTCCCTGTTTGTGCATTTTCATGGATTTCAAAAGTAATCAGTCATATCAATGAATGGTAAAATAAACGGCCATTTTAAAAGGAGAATGGAAGTTAGATGCTCAGGTTTTACTGCATTTAATTACATGAAGAACACTAATTGTATTCATATTAAAAAAAAACTTCTCCTCCTACAAATTTATTTTAACTTCAATCCAGTAAGACTCAATCCTACTCATCCCTCCAAAATTATCAGATTATGATAACTAGATTTATGCGCTTTAACAGATTTAGATAACTAACAGTGTCTTCTTCCATTCCTACTTAAGCATGTTTCAGAATAAAAATTGATGATTCTTCAAAGAAACTGAAAAATGCCTAAGACGTGTGCTTCAGAGATTATTCTAAGTGGTAAACCTAACAGTTTTAGCTTAAGAAACAGATAATAAAATCACTATTTTGTCAAGTGTCTTATATTTCTAGACAATTAATAAAATACTCCATCAAGAGCATATTTTACTGTTACTAGACAATACAAAATACAAGTATCACTGATGTGATTGTGTGGTACCATGATACAGAGAAATCCTCCAGTATTTCTCTAATTTCAGTTCTTTACCTCTTTCTTCCCCCAACTTTTGCACTTAAACATCATAGCATGACTACTGCTTAATAGAAATGGGCAGGCCCTCTCTGCAGTGCTTTGCTTCCAGTACCAGCCAACAAGGTGCATCTAAAAAGGAACATGAGCCACAGATCTGAGTAGTCTCACACATTATACTAACATCACCAATACTGTACTGATGGAATGATGGGACAAAGCTACTGGTTTGACCTACACTGCTCCCTCCAGTGGGCTTACAAATCCATTTGTAACCCAAAGGAGAAACAATTTGCTGAGCACATTTACTCTGAGACCTGCTGGAACCATTCACTGCAAAAAAGAGAACACGGGTTATGCAGAAACCCATTAACAACTCAACAGTTGACTTGAGCCAATAATCTAGGTTCACACAGGCTATTGGTTCTGAGTAGTTGTGAGAACTCAGTAAGAACTCAACATTCTCAGTAAGAACTCAACTAAGTGTACCACACTATCTTTCTCAGTCAATGTAAGTATAAAAATTTAATAATTTTTTAAATGTGGTTGAGTTTCCACAGGTATTATATTCATATTAGTTTAAGATCACAATTAACTAGTTATAAAACAGGGTTTACTGAGCTGTTAGTTAGCTTCTTATTAAAAAAAATTCTTGGTATTTCCTCTATCTCGTTTTCACATCGTACCAAAATCATCACCTCTTTCTGAGCATTTCCTCGTATCAACAGTATCCACAAAGAATTTGAAATTCACCTCTGCATTAACCAAGTAGTGACTGTCATTTTCACATTAGAAAATAAAATTATGTAGATAATCTGCAGTGTATTTTTAAGAACTTCACCATACACGTTAGTTACTAACACTGCTATGTTTAAGATATATGCACATAAAGCACCCAATTATTAACAAGCACCTCTCCTGCATGCATATACAATTTTTAAAAAGAGAATCCAGCCTATTTAGCAATTCACTAACAAAGCTATTCCTTAGCTCATCCCTGCCATAACCTGCTCTATTCAGAAACATATGGGAAAAGACATTAAATAACCAGTGAAAACCATGGACTTCTGGTATTAGTGCTACACATTGCATACCCCTATTCATTATTCCACCTCCCTTGTTTAATCTATCATTAAGATTCAGTGACCCTACACTAAATTTAAAGCAGATCCTTCCTTCCTCCCATGCCTAAATTCACATACTTTTCTAGCTGGGGATGCCCTCGAGTATTAGCCACTCTACAGGGTTTCTCTAATCTCAGCTCTGAACTATGTTGTGCTATAGAAGCAAGAAATTGCTGGTTAACATCTTTAACTATGGAATCTTAAACACACAAAAAAAAAAAAAACTTATTTACTTAATAAGTCTTCTGTTCAGTGCATATTTAAAACATACAGAAAATTATATATTTCTGACTACATGTTATAGAATAAAAATAATATGCTTCTTTTAAGGAATACTTCCTTGCACCTGTGTCAGAAATAGAATTTAACTGGAAATGATTTTGAAGCTTTCCGAAGTTGGCTATAACATCTTACAAAAGCTAGATGTTCATTTGTATTCAAAGCCAATAAAAAACAGGTTTTTTAATAAGCACAAATCAATATAACAAGAAGATAAAATGAGATATTAGATGTGCTTCTTTTAAAAACAACACAAAGGAACAAAAACTATATAAAAATATACAGACTTCTGCCTCTCTCATTTATTTTCATTGACACAGATTGCACTTCAATAGCAGGGGTAGTACAGGTGAAAACATTAAAGAGTTTTGAGAACAAGGGGCAAGAATCATTAGCATTAACATCTGTACATATTTGTCAACTATACTCTTCTCTTCCTCTTCCATGATAAGGTGAAAATTGAGCTTCACCAGAATTCTAAAAAGTTAAAGACAGTAATAGCGCAGGTGAAACAAAGATGAGATTCTGTTAACAAATGAATTGGGCAAAGGTGCAATCTGAATGTAGATATTTTATCTTTACCAGAAGAAGCTGTACATTTTTTTGGGTTTGTTTCATAAATAACATTATTTTTATCACACTTAAATATGGTTAAGCATATTCCCTCAAAAAATAGAAGAGTGTTGAAAAGAAGAGGTACATAACCAAAGACCCCTCAATGGCTCTGCTTTAGATTCATCACTGGCTGGTGAACAGGAGTTGCACACATTTGTAACATACTAAAAGATGAAGGTGTGATCAAGTGAGCAAGATTCAAGCAGAAAAGAAGAATCAAAGCCAATAGCACGAGCTCTATAAAACAAGCAGATAAAACAATCCAGAGACAGACAAGCTGGAACCCTTTCGAATGAGGAAGTTTTCTCTACAAGCAGCTTCCATTTTATGAAGAAGAGAAGACCTGTTTTGCTGACCCATCCCTTTCAGCCAAGACATAACAGCACATTCCTGCCAAGATCTGCTTCATGTGCATGCTTGGGCTGCATTTATGAGAGACAAGCTGACAAAGTCACAGAAAAGACTTCAAGAAAAGAGCATTTTTAATAATGGGGAAAACTTTACGAGTTCTTTCACCAGATTCAACTTTTAAATCTGAACATTCAAGAGAAAAGTTCAGAATGTCTATTCAGGTTCTTAAGAAGGGGTACACTGCCATTCATTCTCATTCCCTGCTAATTTTCAGGTTATTCAAATGACACTTCTATTAGCGGGAATGTTTTGACTAGGAAGATAACACAGAAACCTTTCAGGATCTGTGTGAGACAGCAACAACTGGCAGAAATCTAAAATAAATAAATAAATGAAAGGCTAAGATCACCTACCTAAGTTCTGAGGCCAAATTTTCAGAAACTTAAACAGCTTAATATCTAAAATAGTAATAATGATAATAGCAACAACAACACCACGCATGTATGCACTAAGGCTCCACTCATGCAACCTGTAGTTCAAGCAATCTTCCTGAAGATACCAGCTTCCAGAATTGGACTGGTCAAATTAGAAGCATAAGCAGTCCACAATACAGAACTCTTGTTTCCATTTGAACTTTCAATTTTTTTTTCCAAAAAACCTCACTGGCTGTACTATTCAGATGAATGCACAACTCGGACTCTCTCAGTGCATAAGAATTTATTCAGTGCAGCTCCAGTGGTAGCATTCTTAGGGACTAGTCTAGATTGAGTAACACAGAAACTCTACTGAAATTACAAAACCTAGCTCATGAAAGCAGAGCTTAATATTTCCTGAATGAAGCGCAAATTCATTAGTGTTTGATCAACAAACTATGGGGAGTTACCTCTTCTGTAGTTTCTAGTATTAACAAACCTTGTCATTTCTATGCTGCAGAACAACTGAAAATAAGGAAAAAGCTAATTTGAAGCTTGTCTGGCCATTTTCACCACTCCTCTGTACAAAGCTGCCATCTCACTGAAATAAAGTTGCAAATAAAGGTTACAAACCTATGATTTTCTTCTCATTCTTCAAACTCAGCTCTACATGCACCTATACAACTGTTAACAAAAAGCGAAGACTATTCCACTTAATGAGGAAAATTACTTAAATTGCAGGTTATTAGGAACTCAGATACTTATTTCACCAAAAATGCCTGCCACTCTGCAGAGATCTAACAAAGACCCCAACAGAATTACTTTTCCTCTAAAATAAAACTAGAAACTATGTATTACAAAATGATAATCACAGATGACAAATATTAAGATCAGAAAAAAAAATCTATTCAGCTCAAATTAACACATTTTTATAAATCAAAGCAAATTTACCCTTGCTTTCTTTCCTGTTACAGAATTATCACTTCAATAGCCAATAAAAAGAAAGATCTAATGAGGTATTTCAGTATCTCCCAAAGAAATGTTTTCAGCTCTGTTTTTCTTTTAAGTGCTTGAAAGGCAAAGAGTAATGAATTGCTCCTGTATAATCTTCCTTATTATTGCCTTATAACAAGAAAGTTATACCTAGTCTTTATCTTTCACGTACTTCAAAATGCTTTTTTTTTTTTTAATCTCACTGCAACAATGGCAAAGGATGTCTCTGAACAGAAAGGACAGTTATTTAACAGCAAGTGAGAAGTTTAGCTTTGAGCGGTAATCTTCTTTGCTTCTCCTAATAGGTAATGAGTTGAGGTGACACGGACATATTTAGTAGCTACAACAGCTGAGATCTTTACACTCTGAGATCCAGAAAATTATCTAATGTCCCCTCAGAATAAACTTCCATGAGAGACAACTTAAATATCTGCCAAAAAAAAAAAAGTCATTTAAATATATCTTAGTGAGTCTTCTGGACTACTTCTACCAATTAGGATTAAACATCCATTTGTGGAGACAACAGGCACCCTTCAACCCTGGAAGCATCCACACACATTATGAGGTGCACAGCTATGAGATGGAGAAATCAGTTACAGTCCAGCAAGAACAAGTAAGAAACCTGGAGTGAAAATGGGAAATTCTACTGGTCATTCTCCAGTGGAGTGAGCATATCTTGGATCTAAAACTGTTTGATACGGGACAGAAATTGTGATCACCCTTCATAACCTGTATGAGAACACTTAGTAGAAAGTTAGCCAGAAGTATGTTCAAGGGATCAAGCATGTATCTGACAGACAGGTGAAAAAGGGAAAAGACCTGAAACAGATTTCTGAAACTGAAAGATCAGCCTTGAGTAATCACAGCCTAGAAACTTGTGAGGATATCTGCCAAGGTCTCCCAGTTGGTCAATGTATTTGGTAATTTTGTCTCTCTCAAGAACAGCCAAAAGAACAGCAATCCTCACACACTTAGAACCAAAACCAGTTCTTAGGCAAGAAATGTAAAAGAGAAAATCTGTCAGATTAAGGAACACAGAGAGTCTGACCTCCTCAAGCAGAGAAACCTGACCAATAACATCCAAACTCTCCGCATGAACGTGAGAGCAAAGGCATTCAAATCCCCTATTTTAACAGGGAGCATCTTCATTCAGTAGTCATTTTAGATATTTAGAATAATTACTGTAAAATCCTCTTCCCTTGAAACAAGAGGTCTTTATTAAAGCCCACAGGATTAGAAGATCCAGAAAAGGCTTGCCTACAGATGTCTTGTGAAAACGAATTCCTGAAAAGCAGCAGAAAAAAAGGCTGCAGGGATGGCAGAAAGCCAACAAAAAACTAAGAGCTGCTGGTAATGGCGTCACAGAGACAGGTGGTTGCAATCATAGATCCAGACCAGAAGAAACATGTGTAATCTGTCACTGATGCTAGGGAGAAAATGGATGGGCCAGAATGGAGAGTAAATAGATCGCTTCCTTCCAATAAAAGAAGCAACAAATACATTTGTTTTGAAATTAGAGACTATCAGCTATTGAATGCATGCACATCTTATGGATACCCTGAGGACTCGAAATTAATCACGGCTTGCATGAAGCCATGAGACTCATTCAGAGGCCGCTCCAGTTCATTCCACAGTGTATGTTCAATTTACTGTGGGTTCTGAAAGCATCAGATTAACCTGTACTTGAATATCCTCAGTTACTGACAGAAATGCTAAAGGTCATTTGACTTGGTCACAAAAAGCCACTCTGAATAGTTTTTAGTCTAAAAACAATACCAAAAAGAGAGGAAGCTTCTGTTCATACCAGCATTTTTTCAAGAATGTTACTATAGATCTGGTCACTAAGATTAAAATATGGATTGAAGATCTTGAGGATACACTAAAATACTTTTGACTGCACACCATGCTTGGGAAAGACACAAATTTAAGGTATAAGCAAGGAAGACTCAATGTCACGCAAACGAACAAGCTGAACAGGAGAAACAACAACATTATGCTTTTGCTTTCCAGTATCTGCCTGTGAATCGGAAGATCCTAAAGTTTAATGTTCAGCGATAGAGGGGGATAGAAAAGCATTTACATTTCAGAAAAAACTGTGTAGAAATACTTGCAAATTAAACGCCTCTTTTTGCTTTCATCAGAGCTCTCCTTTTAGAAAAGAATCAATAAAGCTTCACAAGAATAAACTGTGTGCTGTTGTGCTTCCTACATCGACATCGGTGCCAATTAAATTCTGAACCCAAAATCTTTATTGTTTCCTATTAGCTGCTAACCAGAACGAATACTGTGATTTTCTGAGATCCCAGGCTGAGACTCACTCCTACAGTAGTTAGAAAAAAGTATTCCTATTTTGACTCATCTGCTGAGTTAAGCCTGACACTGAAGATACCTGTTGGAAAGTAAATACATGATATCAAGATGTTAATTTTACAGAAACATTTAACTTTTGTGACCACAATTAACACCTGGGGGGGAAAAAGCCACGGCTCCTGGTTGTGCAATGCTTCCCAGGATGCCTCTCCTGCAGTGGCTCAGCTCACGCAGCAGCCAAGCAGCCGCTGACCCCAGGGCTGCCTTCAAAGCACCACACAGGGAGGTGGAAGGGAGCAGGATGACAGGGAGTTAAACACAGCTTTAAAATGACTCTGACACCCAGCTAGGATCCAAAACAGAAGTCCGAGAGGAAACAGCAGCTAAGAACAGACCATACACTCCCACCCCTCAAGCTCTGGGAGCACCCCTATGAGGAGGGCAGCAGAATGCAACTCCCAGGGGGAGGACATTGACAATTCTCAGGGAGCAATGTCCTGTCCACACAAGAAGGTTATCACCTTGATTAAATAACAGCAACATTTATCTGAAGAAAGAACTAAAATCACCGTTACAACAGGAGTTAAAATGAACATGGACAGCATGTTTACAGAAATTTTAGAACATAAGCAAGTTTTGATTTACAGTGTTTATGATCACAGAACTTTCTGGTCATTTCTGAGGTAACGCTACATCTAAAGCATCAAGCAATCCAAGAAAGCAGTACAAAACTGACTTGCCTTTCTTTCTTATTCCAATTGCATTATAGTATGTTAGTTGTAATTCAGAAATGGGACAACAGAATCATGCAGGTAATTGAGAAAGGTCTCTAAAGAAAGTCACCACGGAAAGAAATCCAGGAAGGGATCTGTAATGTTGAAGAACCTGCCACTTAAAAGTCCTCCAATGAGAGTAATAATTGTCCACTACACGCAATAGAGACTTTAAGTAGTCTTCAAATCTTATTTACACACCTGAACATGTGGCTCTAGAGGGAAAACTTAAGTCAAATATATTAACATGGTAGCAGTACTGGTCAAAAGACATGCTTGTGAGGTTCTTGACAGTTCCACATCCAGTGCTATTGGTGTTACTACAACCACTAGGGCTCCTTTTAGTACAGACTGTAGCTTCTACTTGCTTCCTTAATAAATACGAGACCCATGAAGGAACCACAGTTTTGCTCTCTACCAGGTGCATGGAGGTGACCATTAAGTGTTTTATAAATACAGATGTTTTACTATAATTCATTTATCACAGATTAATTTTACGATGGCCTGAAAGTTTGAAGAACAAAATGGCAGTCTTACAATTGCCAGGTAGCTACAGACCAAACTCAACTTGCTTCAAGGATACAAACATCTATCAAAACCTAATGGCTAAGCAATAGCTAAGTAATAAATTCTTTTGAATCAATACATTTGGAACACTAATTCAAGACGATTAAAGAAGTAGAGAACATTAAGAATTAAAATGCAGAGCACATTATAAGTAAACACCAAGCAAAATATTATTAATTGTTATATACTTTTCATGTATTTGCACTACGCACATATTTCAAATGCAAATATTAATTTGGAGAGAAATACCTACTGTATATGCACACACTGAAACAGTTTGCTCAGCTATACTGCACCAACAGTTATTTGACAAGTTATAGCACCACGAGCTGCTCATTTACATATTCAGCTATTCTATTTTTTCTGTGAAGATGTTAATAAGACAGCTGCTTTACAGATCCATACTAGCAGCTCCTCCTCTGAAAAAGAATACTCAAAGTTATTCAGACGCAGTACACAATGTACACAACAAAAAGACAGCAAAAAGTAAAAATATCTTCCCTAAATCTTAGGTCAATAAAATGACTTTTGCCTATCTAACTTAATATCAAGAATAGCTAATTTAATAAATAGAAAAATCCATTTGATATTCACGTAATTACCTGTGAAAATTCAGTCCATGTTCAAAATCTAACGTACAAGCATTGTACTCAGTAATTCCCTCCACACAGGAACAGTTTTCAAGGTGTAATTCAGCAAAGAATCACAGAATAAGCTGGAAGACTTTCACCAAGTCCAAACACCAACCCAACCACCCAAGTCCCATCATTAAATCACATCTCTTAGTGCCACATCTATACACCTCTTAAATACCTTCAAGGAAGCAGGACTCCATCACTTCCCTGGGCAGCCTGTTCCAAAATCTGACCACCCCTCTACACACAGAAATTCTAATACCCACTATGAACCTAACCTGGCGCAATTTGAGAGCACATGTTCAGTTTCTTCTTCTGAAAGCTGAGCAATGGAAAATGGGTATGTGGCTGAGTGTTGCTCTGATCTCAGGTTGGATGCTGTCAAGGCACCCCCTCACCCCCTCAAAGCCAGAAATGCAAAAGCACACCAGTTACTGCATAGTCCTAACACTTTCCTCTACTGAAATTGTAATGTGTGCCTCACATGTGCCTTCACCATGCATCCTGTAAGGTGTCACTCAAATGACAGCATTCCCACTGTGCTTCGCTTTTTGTGCACTGTATCATACGGCAGCAAGCAAAATAAAAATCACAGACTTTTCCACTTGTGGTGCTAATCCTAACTACTCCCTCTCTCACCATCACTAACTTGCATTTGGCAAGGTCTAATCTGAAAGCTTCCTTACTACATTAATCATAGCCATTTAGCCCTTGGCACACTGGAAGATACTTAGTGCTTTGCACTGCAGAAAGTAAATATGAAGACTACAAGAATTCAAAAGTTTCTGATTTTACAGTATACTTCCCCCGCATTGTAAGAAAATTCTCTCTGGATGACAACATCTTGAGAGAATAGATTGTATGCTTAAATTATAACCTACGTCAAACATTTATTTTTCCAAAATTAACGTTTAATCTTTGAGTATTATTGTTCCCCACTTCAGACTGATTTAAAAAAAAAAAGTAATGAAACAATGCAAAAAATATATACTTAATGTACTTATTTAACTTCCTATTTAAAATAGGACTTCATCATAATCTGCATTCTATGCCACCTTCGTTTAATACAACTTGAATGATGAAAAAGCTCCTGGTAAGAAATGTTGCTTTCCTGCCCTCGAGTAGCATACAAACAATTCATTTTTTCTATTTAGGGATCACACTTTGGGAATTAAGAAAATTCAGTGCAACAATAGATCTTTTTGTGACATTATTCACACGTACACATTACTTTGGAACAGAGGGGAAAAATGTGAAGAATGGAGATTTGTTGCATCACAGACCTTAACTTTCACCACTCTCCTTCCTCTCCAGAGACGCAGTTCTGTCTAGTGGCTGATTTCTCATGCACCTGGAATCTAGCAGTTCTCTCAGAAATTCTGATATCATTGTCATTTAAAACCGCAAGAAAATATACTGTTTTTCTACAATGTGTCTGTCAGGCAGTGATAAAATCCTTTCCTATAAAGTTGTACACGCTTTTAAAACAGCAAAGAATCTGACCATCTGATATCACAGCGCATAACTGTACATACCTTATCTTAAAAGGAAATTGAAAGCAGAGTATAAATCCTAGGGACTGACAATTCAGTGACTGAATTCACAGCATCAGTACCCAACACGGCACCCAAAATCTCTCTGCAATTTATTTCAGGAGAAACAGAAAACTAAAGATTTTTTAGTGTTCTCAAATTTGTTTCACTCATTTGTCAGGCTACTTTTTAGTAAACTCACCTGTTCTAAAAGTAATTTTTATTTAAGAAACCTTGACAGCTATCTTTGTGCACAAACATCAGTTTATCTGTAGCCATAATTTCAGTTCAACAACTCCACTCTACATCTTGTACGAACTCTTTACTTGTGTTAACCCGAAAGAAGTTCCTCTTCTAAGGCAAAAAATCACTTATTCCTGAATAATTCAATAGTAGGGAGCATAAGAAGTACTTAAATTAATCTGGGAAGTGTTTTGTGTTGACAATTTCAGCTTTAACTAACGGCCTTTTTCACCCACTCTGCTTAAAAGGTCTTGGCTCTTTTTTATTCTGTGCAGTGACACTGGGCTGGCAGAGAAAAGGCCAGACTGCAGCTGAGAACATCCCCTGTGCACACAGCTGAGAACTGTGACCACAAGAAAGCCTGGGCAGGGACTAAGACAAACAATAATACCGAAGCTCTGATATCCTCCACTAAGAGCAGCAACAGAACAGTGAAATAGGACACATTTTTGGTAATGCAGAACATTCAGTGAAACTTCTGTCCCGGTGCAGAAGGTAAGCTGTCAAGTCAGACAGGTTCATGTTAATATTCCAGAGTTGGGTCTCATGAGACCAAGGAAAAACATGGAAATTCACCGGAGCATTTTGTTAGGTCGGGGAAGGGTGAGAGTTTGATTTTTATTGAACCAAGAGTAGGATTAAGCTTATTGTCGTGGGAGATATTTTTACTTCTTTACTTTCTTTGCTTTATTTTATATTACATCTTCCTGAAAAAAACTAACTTTTAGTCTATGGTTATGTGTTGCAATCATGGCAGAGCAGTCCTCCAAAGAACCAACATGAGAAATACTTTACACTGCCTACTAGTTACAGTTCCTGTAGGTAACTCAAGAAATTCAAGATCATGTGATAATCTTTTTCACTTCCAAAACAGAATGAATTCAAACAGGTTAAGTCTTTACAGAATTGCTCTGCAGTTGCTATCAGCTGTGAAGATCAAGTGGAAACGTGGTCTTCTGAAATCCACTGAACTGAACTGAGCTCAAGAGGAGCAGAGAGAAAATAGCTTATCTGCAAAACCAGAGAGAAGTCAGAGGGTACTGAACCAAAAGTTCTAGGGCCTTTTTCCTATGTTGCTCATTATATGGAAAACTGAAATGAAGGGAACCTGCTCTGGCAGAGGGTTTGTACTCGATGATCCCTTGAGGTCCCTTCCAACCCCTATAATTCTATGATTCTATGAAACATCCAACCCAAAAGGAGTTCTGCAGAACTGGGAAGTAACCTTTAGTCAGAAGGTGCACAATTCACCACACACATCACGATGCTTCTCTAGTTGTAAACTGGCTGATCTCCTACATTAACCACGGTGCTGATAACTACCACTTAAACCGTCCGCTGTCATTTAAAGTATCTTCCAGCACTACCGCTTTCAAAACAAGGTTACAAGAAGTTCACTTTGGTTTGCCAATCTAGGCTGAGGAAAACAAAGTAGATTCCAGATTTGGTACAAACCCAAAAATTGTGATCAAACTGTATAGTTAGTAAATTGTTTGTCTAAATCTTTCATGTATGATGAAAGATTATTATCATAATTCATTAGCAAATTACAGACTTTGTAATGCAGGCAGTCACAAATTTGGCTTTGTATCAATCATTTTAGACCAGCTGGGTAGAAATTAACACAACTCTGGGATACATAAAATGAAGTGCTCTTTCATTTTTTAATTCACTGGAAACTTTGAAGAAAAGGAACCTTTTTCAAAAACGTCAGCTTTCCTTGATTTTTGTAAATCATTCCATTTCACTGTAAAGATATAGAGCTAACACTGCATTTATGCAATACCACGGGAACTGCTTAATCAAATATATAGTATAAAGTATATCCAAAGAACATGCAGAGAAGTTAAAAGACAAAAAAAATCCCTTTCTTTATTTCTGTGGCATTCAAACATGGTAGCAGTCACTGGAAGAACGATTAAATAAACACAAAAGCTAATAGCCTAGCTACTCAAAAGATAGAATATTTTCTAAACTCCTGCTCCGAGTTTTCTCAGTCGACTGAGATGACCTCGCTCAAAAAATGCTTGTTTTGATTATGTCTATTTTCCCTAAGCTACAAGGCTATGTATAGCGACAGCTGTATTTGGGAGCAACTTAAATTTTTATCTTAGTGGCACCTAATCCAGGGACTGGTAGAAGCAGCATGGAAAAGTCAGTGTCAAAATTAAACAATGAAGGCTTTTCTAGGAACAGATGCTTTTTGCCTGCAGCTGTAAAAACCTTAAAACAATCCTATAGCCCACTGTCTGGTCACGCAACTATCACAAAGCAAGGCATAAATTTTGCCACTTATTGCAAATGTTTGCTGAGCGCTCCTATAACCCTTTTTAAGAACAGTAACACGGATTTATTGAGGGTGATTATGAGGCCATTTTATCCTTTAAATGAGTGCAAGGCTCTTCAATTTGTGCTCATGATTCTTGGTGCAAATTCAAAAGACTAACTTTTTAAGTTCGTGCTTTACACAAGCATAGGAATATAACCAAAAAATCTTAGGAAATGGGTTTACTGAAGACATAATGTTCTGTTTCTCTATGACATTATGGAGGGGACAGACAAAAAAATTAATAATTCACACTTGAAATAGCAACTATTTTCTTTGCGTAATAATTACAGAACAGCACAGTGCAGTACAATCCCTGTACTGTTGTTAAGATGCTAAGATCACCTCGGTGTCTCAGCTCCACAACTGCTATGTAAAACATCCTCATCACCTCAACAAAGTTTATCTTTCTCTGAAACGAACGCACTAATATTGACTATGTTTAGGTTTAAAGATTGCCTTTCTGAAAAACGTGTATACATATAAGACTGAATGAAGTAAATAATCAGTTCCCAATTAAGTGAGCAATTTACAACATCGAGATTCCAGCTGCACTCCATATGAAGAGAAGAGGTTTTTAGTTCAGCTTCTTTTGTGTATTTAAAAGTGATAGCACCAACATAATTTACATAAGTACAATATTTTCAAATATTTTCGCACTGTGCAAGCACTCTAAAATTGTGAAGTGTTTCCTTTCTTACTCAAGCTAAAAAAAAAAAAAAGAGAGAGAAAAAAAAACTTTTCCAGAACAACAGTTCATTAGCACCTCACTATTTATAAGTATAATTGGGTTGTTTGATGAGAAAACATGAGAGAACACTGTGCCTACTATAATTTGCACAAATACGAATTTCATTGTTTGAAAACAAATCAGTAATTCAATAATTTTTTCTTAATATAAGTGTATATCATGCAATAATAGAAGCGTTCATTCCATAGCTAACATAGGATAGAAAGGTTGTTTCATGGTTTGGTACGCTAATTTACAAGGTGTAAACTACTTCTTAATCGTGATAAACATTAACTAATTTTTCACCTTTGATTCAACTAAATGGAATTTATAGAGATCCCAGTGCTACTGCATTTAGCCACAGCATCCTGCCTTCCCACTTTAACCAGCACAGGAACTAGGAACGCGGCCGTTTAATATGTTCATAAAGCTGCTTAGGTTCTCTTGTCATTTCATGCTAACACCTTTTTAATAGCTATCATTATGATAGAAGCCTTGCATAAAAACTCCCCACCTCTGAAAGTAAAACAGCAAATACTCAGAATCAGAATAGCGGGTGATGGTTTTAATTGCAGTTTTTAAAAAATTCAGGGTTTTAAATTAGGTCTTGATCCCCAAAATCCTTAGCATCCTTAAATTACACGAGCAAAGCCGTTCAATTCAGTGTGATTACTTCTAAAATAAGGACAACTCACATGACTGAGCATTTATAGCACAGGACCTATAATCAAAATTATAACAATGACTCCTCATTACTTTCAAATTCAAATAAAATGATCCTTATCCTTTGAGAGTTTCTCTCAAATCCAACTACGTTTATGGAAGGAGTCTTATAGAGACAGGGAACAAAATAAGGACAGAAAGACGAGAGATATAAACATGCACACAAAACTACGAGCATTGACAAATCGAAAGCTAACAGATGTGTGACTTCTAATTAGTTATAATAATCTGTGCTTCAGCGCCACTGGAACATGCCTCTCCTGCCTTTGGAAATTAAACAGCTTCCGTTGGAGTTTTAAACTCTGACTGCTTCTAAATTTATGCAAGAAAAAAAACCTGCCTTCAGTAAATTTTAGATATTTACAGTGATAACTTTATGAAAGGAAAATATTAAATTATAATTATCCTAAACAGACACAGTCTTGTGAAACTAACCCTACATTCATATGAAAATACAAAGCATTGACTATAATGAATTTGATTCATCCTTGGACACAAAGCTTTACCACAGTAAACTCAGTCAACTGTTGCTCTTGCTTTTATATTCATAGTACTTAAATAGCGCACTTTAAAACAAAAAAAACTCCAATTGGCTTTTCATACATCCACCCTCCCCAAAAATAACGCACTTGAAAAACCCAAATGATATGAAAAGGCTTCAAGGCCTCTTTTCTCCTTTTCACAGCACTTTTTTTTTTTATTTCTGTTTGCAGTAATCTGCCTTTCACTTTCTCATTGCTACAGAACAAACGAGGAGGCTCAGCACTTTGAAAAGGGGGCTCAATGTGTAATGGGTCCACTAGAATTAATTTAGTTGCACCAAATCCATTGAGCAGTGAGGTTTTTTTCTCTTCTCAAATCATTTTGAGTCGGACGCAGCCCCCAGCCTTTGTAATTCTAGTAAAGCACTTAAAGTGCACAGTAGGTGTTCATCAGGACCATCTGGTCAAAAGCAAAACAAGCTGCTGATTTTGCCTTTGAATAGAATGAAGCAAGTGTGAATTAGTCTCTTCAATTAGCACTATTACAACCTGTCAAGTGCATATTGTAAAACAGGATTATTACAGTATTGGTCACCAGTGCAATTATTTACTCTCTGCCTTTTCTTGCATATAAAAATGTCCATGTTTACCAGTTTTTGATAACTGAAGATCGCTTCTTTAATGATATGCGCATCCAAACCCACCAAAACCAAATTACAGGTTATGAAACATGTTCTGCCAGGAATATAGCATGCTTCGTAATTAAAAGAGAAGGAAAAGAGAGCCCTTCCATTACCTCCGATAGCATTTTCTGTTGCTTGAAAAGAGAAATGGTTGTACGCCTTCATCAATGCAATCTCTTAGAAACAGATCTCAAAGGCAGACATTAAGGTATTTTAAATGCCTAATAAAGTTATTACACTCAAAGAGGTAGCAAATAGATGGATTTCCCTTATTTCCCAAGAAACTTCTTCTTCAGATAATTGATATCATGACGACTTACAGAAAGTTTATCACAGGTTCCCCTCAGTATCAGATTAGCAATGTTCTGTTCTTCTTTTCAAGAAAACCCCTCTCTTTCTCTCCAAAAAATCAAGAAGTTGCTTTACCTGCATAAAAATAGACTTTTCTTTGCTGGTTTAAGAAGTCAAAACCTAACCAGCCAGACAGTACTCACTTCCCACTGCAGAACAGCAAGGCCACCACAGTGATTGATGTTCACATTACATTTACTGTTCTCACTGCTCACAATAAATTCAACATAATTTTTACATGATAAATTTACTTAAGAAGCAAACAAAAAATGCAATTTTCAACAACAACAAAAAAAAAGATCTGAGGAACTTGAGTACGTATAGCCACAACGTATTCTACTGGTTTCTCTGATCTTCTGATCTGAAGAGAACAGTATAGAATGTTTGTGCATCACTGCATATAGAAAAGATCTGCTAACTGCTGTTTTTTATTTGGCTAAGAAAAGTGTAATGATTTTAAAGCAATTAAGCAACTCGAAAACATGACAGTTTTTCATGTATGCACAATACCTGGAGATGCTCACATAATCATCTTTGGTAAATGTATTCTACTGAGAGAACACAATCTACACCTACACGTTGTGTCCCACTGTCAGTGTCTGACCTTTGCTATGGGTGATCTTACTCAACCATAATGAGTTTGAAAATACATTGTACAAATATCAAAAATCTGATCTGAAAAAGGTACAAAACCCTCAATGGGAATATTTGTCTGAAACGAAAGTAATTCAACTGCTTGTCCCTATTTTATGTATTACAATTATTTAAACTTTTTAAATAAGGTTTCTGCCTGCACGTACGCTAATGGTGTTTTTGTATCTTGTTTTGCGTTCATCAACTTCTCAAAGAAAGTTTGTTCAGAAAATCAGTACAAACAGGCAGTAGGGTCTGGCAGCACAGAATTTCTAGCTCATCTCATCCCAAGCAGTTCTATGTACACAGTTCCTCCTCCTGCCTGCAGTGCTATTGGATACATTGCTTTTCATACTCCACATTAGCCAGTAAATCTATAGGGAACAAAGAACAAATATATTACCTATCACAGGTGACAGGGGTGCTACGGTGCTAGCGTCTGATTACTTTATTGGCTAAAGGAATGGAATAAATAGCAGATGCAGCTATGCAAAGGCAGCCTGTATTTTAGGGACCTGTCTTTGCATTGTTTGCACAGATTTTATGTTTTACTAGGAATTATAGTACCTGGTACGTGCTTCACCTATCATTGCCAACTGGACTCTTCAACAAAAAACTCACTGATCTACAAGAGGTCTAATGTTCTGCATATTTAACTTGTCCACCCTTTAGAAGCCACAGATAGTATACACTGGATACCTCTGTAACCCTGCACACAGGAATAACAAAAAAGGCTTCAAAGTCTCTTCCAGCAGTGAAACAGATAAACGAAAACTGTTTCTATTTAATGGAGATATCCAGTTTGTTAAGATTTTTGGATTTTTTTCCTCATGTCGCTGTGTGAGGCACACTTTTGTGACAAAGAGTTTTCTGCAGATTAGTTTGTGCATACTCCACGATGAGAACAAAAACTTGCTTTCCATTAAATATTTAGATATTCCTCCTATGCAGAGGGAAGTCCTTCCCCTCTATCAATTAATATAACGAAAACTAGCAAAAACGAGATGCAGTAGAAACCTTACTTTCTAACTAACTTCATAAGAACAGCCAGGAAACCTTTTATTCTGAATGTGGCAATGTGTTATAACATTCAGCACGTGGCTTGTCAAAACAAAATTTAAAAATTCTCATACTTCAGCAGGGATGGTCTCTACAAATTATTTTAGCAGAAGAAAGAGTAAGTATTCAGATGGAAAGCTCACTGTAGTCTTACAAGTATTCGCAGTTCAATTAGTTATAACTGTCCTTATTTAACCATACAATACGTTGAAAATATATTAATTTATAGCCTTCAAACTGTCACAAATCCTACTAATTTCCACTTTAAAATGCAGATAATGGAAAAACATAATCATGATATTCCCTGAACAGTATCTGCCCAGAATTAATTCAATACTGCAATTTTACAAGAACAAACAGATGTCAGAAACCTGCGACACAGATTAATTTGCAATTTAGGCCAACATGTTGTCCCTAACTTTCCAAGTGAACAATTGCCCTGCCCAACTCACTGAAAAATAATAAACTGAACAGCGTTCAGAATTTGACAGTTTCGTTTATTTGAGTTCCATGATTCCCTGTAGGCTGATCGCATCAAAATATCTGATAGAAACCTCTGTTTTTAAAAACTGAGCAATTTAATCATAAATATGAAGAGCTGAAGATGTAGATAAAACATGTAGGAAAAAAAATTAAGTACCATCCAAAATCCAGCTACTGATTTAGTACAAGAGAAGCTGCGCAAGCAGACCTGAGCTTAAGGCTTCTCTCTGGTACAGAATTTTCTGTTGGTTTGTCTCCCCTCTAAATAGCAAGCTGCTTTTTGTTTTCTTTTTTTAAAAAGATCAAATCATCCAAATATCATTTACTATTAAAGATGACTTTGATGCAGCAAACACAGAGAAATGAAGCAACAGTGTTTTAATAAACCAGAGCTGACAGCTGAATGGATTTTGCATTTAATTCCTCGCAAAAAAATCTCTGATAGTTTACAAAGGGTAGTGGGTGGGGTTTTTTTGGAAACACTTGAAAAAAATACTATTAGTGCTCCAAATCTCACAGAACAGATAGCAACAAACCAAACAACTAGCCCTACGGAGACAGTTGCACCCAACTGTGGCAAACAGGAAAACATTTATAGAATCTTAAATATTTCTTTTAATAATTGATGTAGTCATTTTGAATCTTTCTGCATAGGATATACCGTGTGAGAAGATTGCATTAACACTGCTTAAACATTTCAACTTGTCAGTATGGCCAACTCGATTTCTGAAATATTTGCAGTATTTTCCCATCGAAACAGTAATAAAGGTAGAATAAATATATGCCACTGCTTTATAATCACTGAACATTAATGAATATTTTATGTCTTTTCAAATCTCCCTGTTTAATTTAAAAGGGTGAAATTAAGTCTCCTCCCTGCAATATGCCAATTATCTGTAAATCAAACAATAACTTGGCCATTATACTCCTTTTTGTTAATATACCAGAAGCTAATTTGAAAACACTGAATGGTATTTTTAGGTAATAATTGAATAGTCCTTCCTGCCCTCTTGTGGTTGGCAGCTGCAACTTCCATGAGGCTCTCCGAGATTACAAAAACATATCAGAAGGAAAGTAAACTACCAATTTGTTACAGGGCGAACAAGAGAGTGAAGGAAAACAAAATCCAACAGTCTCTTAAAAGAATCGAAATTTGTAAGAGAAAAGAAGGAAATATACCAACTCCTCCAAATCACATAAAGTAACTAAATCCATCAGTCTTTCATTTCAATCTATGCTAAAAGAAAAGAAATTAAAGTCATTAGGGAGTTCACACACAAAATATAGTGCTTGTTTTCAATAATTAGGCAAATGTTCACCAATTATTTTGTCTCAGTCAAGTCCCCAGAGGTTTCCACGTGACTTTATGCAGACATTCACCTGTTTAGCATCAACTGCATAAGAAGGTCCAGCATTCTTTTTTCATTTAGTCTTTGAAATAATCTTCATAATTTTATACATTATACTGGATGTAACACTTAGACACAGAAAAACAAGGCAAATAAAGGTGTGATGCTCATGCTGACATGGGTATGAGGTTGTAGGTGTATGTGGAATTTTTGGCTTTTGCTTGTTTAGGGGAGAAAATTGTAACATGCTTATAAATCAAGTTGACTCCATCTGATAATGTGTTGACTGTACACAGCACATAAAGCCTAAATTCCCATGCATCATCACAGCTTTTTGGGTCCTTTAAGTCTGGTAAAAAGTACCAGTAAATCAGTAATTTACATAGCATAGATTAAAAAAAATAAACAAACTGGCAATATGTGTGATATTTATTGTTTGAAATAGTGAAATGCTGAAAGAAAAAACAATTTGAAGGTTTATGCAAATAGAATCAAATATTTTACTCATTTAGTTTTTAAAGACTAGTGCTTGACTCCTCAAAAAAACAAACTGCTGCAAATAGATTTGTGTGCTTGTATTTAAAAAAAATAACAGTACTAAAGATGGTTTAAAAAAACTAAAATAGCAAACAGGCTTTCATGCAAAGGAAGATTAGAATTTACATCTTAAGAATAATAAGATTCAGAATGAAAACAGTTGATTATTACTTCTCACTGTCGCATGGAATAATGCTCTGATAGCTAATATTGTTGGACTTAAAATAATTCTGTCATCCTATCAAGTTAAAAATTTCCATAAAATGTATTTGACACTAGAAGATTGAGGGAAGTGTCAGATCAATAGCAAGTACACATTTAACAATAAAAGCAAACATTTAATCTTAACATTTCATAATATGAATTCTTAAGATTCCCGTTTCTGTAT
The DNA here is from genome assembly GCA_036925125.1 of Oreortyx pictus. NCBI lineage: Eukaryota > Metazoa > Chordata > Aves > Galliformes > Odontophoridae > Oreortyx > Oreortyx pictus. Next base: position 5,864,698 of record JAUPFR010000010.1, on the reverse strand, counting down.
TGTTTGTGATAATTCCAGAAGTTAGTGGGTTATATGGAAAGTAGCACCCAAAACATCATGCATTAGATATATCACGAAGCATTAGGAAAAGAACCTTTTGCTCAGAAAGGAATTCACAAAAATACGCAGCCACTCCTTGTTCTAAACTCAGAAGGTCCGGATTCATATTAGAGATGGTTGCTCCTAAGATATTTAATTTTGATGAATTTCTCTACAATATCACCCCTTGCTGGCCATTCTACAGAACAGCAGTGACATCCATTATGTAAAGAAACTATAAGGCTACCAAGCCAGCAAGAACTAGAGCACAACAACCAGCAATAGTCGAGGTGCATATAAAATGCAGATGCAGCTGATTAAAAGAAGAATAGATAGCAAGAGCTTCAAAGGGCTTAAAAGTAAAATGTCTTTTCTCATTACTATGGAATAACTCAGTAAATGCTGCACACATTTTTTGTTATTAAAATGTAAAAGGTAGTGTCTTTCCTGTTTAATGTAACAGAAAACTTTATCTTCATTTATTTATTTATATTCGTTTCTTTAATCAAATTATAGTAATCTTGATTTACCAGTCAATTAAACTAAGCAGAAGATTAATAAAACAGAGGAGTTTCCAACGAGACCACATAAAACTGTCTTTAACAGAGCTGGCATTAGCTATAATGAGCTACATTTATTCTTCAGCTGTGAAACAGCACTCACCTCCTGAATGGTACTGCTTCCTGAGAAGTTGAGGTTGTACTCCCGCTGGACTTCTCGATGGGTGATGATCAGCATGAAGTTTTGATTTAATGACTCCTGCAGGGCTCTGAAATGGTTGAAAGAAAAACAAGAAAATCAGGGATAAGCATGTTATAGCTTGTTTAACAGTTAGATGCAAAAACCCCAGGGTACCCTAAACTCTACATGGACAAGTCCAGGCAAAACGTTATCATCTCTCTTTTCACTCTTAAATGCAAGGAGGCATGCTGAGAATGACCAAAGGCCATTCCTGAACTCCTTCCTTAATAAGGTGACTGCAGACTCTAAAGCTCTTCTAATGTTAAGTATTCTCAACACTGAGTCGCGCCATCTTCACAAACATCAGGTACATTTAGCACTCATTATGTCATTAATACCAGGCTCGTAAGCATATTGATGACCAAACAAAATATCAAGCTACAGTCCACATTAAAAACCAACGGTAAGTAGAACAAGGCAAAGCATGCTCTCGATTGTCTAGGGTTACCTGAAGCATAAATGAAATGGAAATTCTTCCATTTAGTTTCAAAGCACATAAACCTCGCTAATTAGAACTGGAAAAGTAACCACAGCAAAATTTCTCTTGGGGTTACTGAGCATTTAGAAAAGTTAGTTCTGCTCATATTGTTTTAACTGTACGTTCAAATATCTTGAATAATATGAATTAAAAGAAAATCTTAAGATACAGATTAAACAGGTCAACTTTATGTCACAAACTTCTTTATTGTGATTTTCCCAGTAACAAAACTCTCAGATGTTAGAAACACATCCTGTTTAATTAGGTACAAAATTATGGAAGTATCTTCTGCCACAGGACTTCTGTCATAGAGAAAGCAATTACAGCTGTGTACAAAAACTTACATAGGCTACAAAACTGCACTGTAACAGTGTGCTACACTTCTGATTAATATTTATGCAAACTTGACCCCTTCAGTGGCATTTGGAATTTATCTACTTTATTTTTCCTTTATAACACACTCTTGTAAGAATGCAAAACATTTTTTTCCTTCAGATCTTCTCTGTTCCATGACAGATAGGTATGCCATTTCTCTAAATAGTAAAGGACAAATTACAAATGCAGATAAGCACAGCTGTATCTTAAGATACAAAGAGACAAGATCAACTGCTAGATTACTTCAGTCTTGATTTGTTAGTTTTCCCTTCTACTGTAATTACTGATCTGCAGTTTGGCTGCTCAGTGGTAAGGAGCCCATGCAATACTCAATAGATGCTTTAGCAAGAGATGCATTATTTGCTTTAGCATCTCAAGAAAAATTACCTTACAAAAATATCTTCACTCAGCAACGTAATTTGGATTCTGTGACATCTTATACATAACAATCACATACTACAAAACAAAATCAAAGTGCTAGTTCTCTTGTCTTTTAAGTGCTTTTGTAATACAGAAAATTAATTTACTTCACTGCTAATGCTAGGTATGTTCTAATGTTTGATAGACACCATGGATGTAACTGAAGTAAGTAAACTACGCTGAATGTGCTGTCAGCTCCACTTGTCACACAAAGCCTTGAAATAACAGGCTGGAAAAATTTAAAAACATCTTAAAGTCCCACAAAGGAGAAAAGAAGTACTCTGTAAAGTTGCATGCCTATTTTCATAGGTAATTCTAATAGGATTCTTACTGAGTTTAGCATTGCCATGACCATATTTTCTTCTGGCAAATGTTCAGTAGCAACTAAAATATCCTGCCGTGACATTTTGAGATTCTGATTTTTTTCTTTGTTTTTAAGGAAGTACTGAAGGCAACCAATACACATAACTGTTCTAAAAATACTATTAATTACAGCATATGTGAATGCCTCTGAATTCCATTGTCATGAAGGCTCCGCTAGAGCTATTTCTGACTCTTCCTGAAAATCTTCTGTGGATGTAAACTGCTAGCACAACTCATGTTTTCATTTCGTAATTGATGTAAACATGGAATTCAACAGGCTAGTCAGATCACACCCTCAGTCTCACAAAGAAAGCATAACACACTCAATTCCATATTATCCAGACTGAAAATACGATACACAAAAGAAAATTATAGATTTACTCAAAGTTTTCAATTTCTGTACTTAATCTGGATGTGACAGTGGAAAGTACTCAGAAAGGGGTAAAGATACTCCTCAAACAGTTCGTTTGGGGTCCCTTAAAATTAAAAGCTTCAGTTTTGAAAGTAACTAAAGACTGACATCTCTATATTCTGGATTTCTACATGAGACAAGAAGATGTTGTTAACAAGTAAATTTTCTGTATTTATTCATAGCCAAATACAGTCAAAGAGCAGGCAGAAAATTAGGGTAGCTTAAAAAAAGTTGACAAAAAATTGTTTTAAGAAGTGTTAGCAATTCAAGTGGTCAATTCATGGTCAATTATTCACCTTTTTTTGTCAGAAAAATAACGTAGCAAAGAAAATACACCAGATAATGCTTACATAGAAACACAGCGCTCAACTGACCCAGTCCTTTGAGCTCCTATAACAAAACTTTATATAGCTTGGAAGCCCTAAGACGTGGACCATATACCTTAGAAAGTCAAGGAGAGGAGGGGTTGTCAGTGCACCTGATGGGCAATAGGCGCCCACACTCCTCTGTGGGATGGGGTTGATGTGAACAAGCAGCTGGAGAGCTGCCCATGTAGCTCCCTCCTAAATTCATTTCCTCATGTCATGCTTAGTTGCACAGCATAACGTTATTTAAGCAGGTCACTGCTCCTGACAGCAACTTGATGGCTCTTTGTTTCATTTAAGATGTATACTACTGCCTTTTCTATAATTACTGCTTCTGTGTATGCAGCAGTTTCAGTTTCCTACAAATGTTTCTAGTTGACTACAATCTTCCAAATGAAATATCTGAATCAAAAGAGAAAAAGAAATGGAAGAGATGAAGAGAGGATGAAGAAAAATCAGTGCCAAACTGTAGTTCCCACTGAAGGCAGGATTTTTTTTTTGCCACCAACGCTAACAGAATTTAATTAATCTGAGGATTAATTAGTGGTGAAAGAAAATCAAATTCTAGAAGCAGAATTAAAGTAGGCCACTTTTATCAGCAGTGCTTCCCCCCTGCTGCAAACTCTAGCTTTCAAAAGCATTTGTTGATAGGTTAATGTTACATTTTTTTCCTCAGCTGAATGATGACACATTCATGTCCACACAGGAGGCAAGGGAACTTGACTGTATTATTAGGCACCAATCATCCATTATAGAAACTCTGCCTACATCTGGAAAAAGAAGCAAGTCTGAGAAGGGCAAAAGAAATTAGTCCTTGTTATGATCAGATCTAGCAAGAGAAACCTGGATCAGCTTATGATTTCATATGGAGCTCTGGCTAACAGCATTATCACAATGAGCAGGAACCTCAGTGATGGACCAAGATTCAGTTGGGGTTGAAATTCCATAATATGCAAATAAAAGCATTCCTCTTTAAAGCTGAAATTGCAAGCAAATGAAGTTGTGAGAATTTTTTTTTCACTAACTCAAATAACAGAACAAAGAGCCAGGAATGAGTTCATTCGCAAGGTACTCCATCCAAATTCCAGCACAGCAGAATTCATAAACAAGTGTAATACACAAAGAGAAAAAATATTTAGCCCAAAATTGTGTAACTGGAAATAATGCTAAACTTAATGGGACAGGAACTGCCCAGACTACGCAATGCTGAAGAAAGCTGATGTCAGTAGTGGTATTTATATTTTAAGCTTCTACTTCTAATTGTGTTGCAGTGCCTAATATATGAAACAAATTGCTGTATCCATTGTTAAACGACTGCTTTGATGCCTTGATTTTTGATGTCAAAATCTGCTTTTTAAACAGCATTTTTCTTTGAAATTTTAGTAATGTTTTTAACTTCGAAACCACAAGTATATCCTTAATCAGCGATCAACAAATATTCCTTTTCATTTTCATTCAGTTTTTTTTCTAATGAAATACATTCAGAATTTCCTATTCCTCAGACACAAGAATTCCCCAAAACCTCAGAATTTTGTACAAATAGGCACGACACAAGGTAATTAACATTCCCATTTTAAACTTACAGATTTATACAAGCTCATGTCAACAGAAGTCCAAATTTACTGTAATTACAGATTATTTACATTAAAACAAAATAAGAAATCAGTATGTAAATGTAATGTTTGTTGTAGCTAATGCAGCAGGAGATGGTAGATTAGGTTCAAACAGCAATCAGCAAATCTGGCTAACATGTAAATGAGCAGAAGTCCCTTTGTTTACATTCTATTGCATTTTAAACTTCAGGATTTTTAAACTGTCTCATGAGCAGATGTGAAAATAAAACATTAATCTTACCATACTTATTGATGCTTTCAAAGTAACTAAAGCAAGGCACTGCTCCTGTCCAGCTAAGCAGACAGTACTAATAATTGGAATTGCAGGTTATATCATTCTTAATTAACACTCTGCTACAGTTGATAACATACACTAAAACACCATGTCATAATCACTGCTCTGCAACAATTGAAAAAACACTCAGCAAAACACATACCCATTACTTGGAATACATACATAATTTTTCTTCCTATCCACCCAATTACAATCCTAAAATAAATGACAGTCACTTAGCAAAAAAAACAAAACAACAACAACAAAAAAAAAACATTAATCATCTCCAAGATAAAGATTCATAGACCCATCTAGGTCAGAACCGATCTCCAAGATCACCAAGACCAACCATCAAGCAGACCTAGTGTGCACACATAAATGATATCCCTGCAATTCTGTGATTGTGACATCTATTAATTGAAGTGACAACAACAAAAAAATTATTTGGTAAGAAGTACCTCTGGGAGCACACAAGACTGAAAGGAAAAACCACCTGAAAGACCTACCTATATGGCCAGACCAGCATGCCTACCATTTCAATGCTCCCCACTATTGCATTCTCCCAAGCCTTTTCCCTGAACTGAATAGAGCCAGCTTTCAAGAAGTCCCCAGGGCAAAAAAGGTAAGGAAAGCCACAAGGGATAGTTCCCTTGGACAATTAAGTCACTAGAAATCATGCTTCACTACAGAACACTCTCTGTCTTGTTCTAGATGTTGTGCATGGACAGGTATGGATTTCCCAATTCTACATATGGCATTTGACATTTCAATTTAATCTTCACACCTCAATTTACTAACATGCAGTAATAAATCACTGGGTTTCTATTACCTATGAAAGCTTTAGACATGCCACTGATGACTGAAGATTCCCTAGGAGATTTTTGCCTGTTTAAACTGCAGGATCACTTTGCCATTCCATTTAGATGTCAGTTTAATTCAGTTTTGGATTAAGGCCATTCAGTCTCTCATAAACTACATACATATCAAAACATTGGAAGAAGATTTCTCAAACCTTTTTCTCCCTGAGCATCAAGAACAGGTACAAACTGGAGTTCATAGAGCAGAGACCAGAATACTTTTTTTTTTTTTTTTTTTTTTTTAATAAAAGGCATATGCATAAAACATCTCATACTGAAATCTCAGGGTTTTCATATATCCCTTTCTGGAGATATTCAAATCATGGCTATTCATCTATAGTTCAAAACAGAAGCCATTTGAAGAAAATGACAGATGAACTTGCAAAATAAGAGGCAAAATTCCTTAACATCCATTAATAATAGATAAGAACATCATGCTTTTAAAAATTGGGAGTATCAAACCCATCTGAGTAATAACTGACCTAACAGTAGGCAGTAAACAGTGTAACTGGGTTAGGTACATTGCTTCAATTAGATGTGTTTTGATCTGCATTGATGCTTTAATTGGAGGCAAGCCTCCCCTTTCATGTAGAATTTATGACTCCAAGGGATGATCTAGCCTTCAAATTATCTTTAAGTAGCCACTAATTAATCATCATTTGCTATCCCAAAGGTACCAAATTTATCTTAAAAATAAGCAGAACTCATCTCCTCTATGAAACACGTACCGACAATAAACGTAACACCCACAGTGATATTAGGAAGTTTTTTTCAACTGTTCAATAAAAAAGCCTGAGAACTCTTCTGAAACAGTTTGTTGCTGTTATATAGTTTATTTCAGTTAAAATCATCAGCATTTCTTTCCAAAAATCAGACATGCAAATTAAAATACACTAGGTACCCGTGCAGAACATTTTCTTAGGACCTACATGGTTTTTCCACAGTACTGACACTATTCTTCAAGTAGCTCCTTAAGCACAACGCCCAACTGTTCTCATTCACTACTACAACTCATTTCAGCACACACAGCTCACATCACAGCTCACTATTCCCCTTTCCTTACGTTCCAGTACCACTACTCCCTCTCTTAACACTTGCATTTTATTACTATTTATTACTTTTTTTTTTTTTTTTTTTTTTTTTTTTTATAATGCACATCAGCTTTCTTATTTCCTCCATAGCATGGAGGGTTATGGACATAGAAGTACCATATTTATTCCTATTGATTGTCAAAAGGTTTCTTTCATCATATTTATAGAATATTCTGCTATATAACTACAGCAGCAGCAAAGCAACTCCCTTTTCCGACAATTTGAAGGTAATCTAGTGATTAATAACGTTTATGCAATTTGATCATTTCAAACTGCAATTCTTCTGCCTTACTTGACAATTTAGGACAAGAGATACTCCTTTCACACTCAATTACAGTGCACCCTCTAGTGGCTACGAAATAAAATTCATGTTTTCCTGGTAAGAACACACACCAACCTACCTCTGAGAAGCATTCAGACAGGGTAGGAAATAAGGCAAATAAATTAAAGCAAAATAGCTACAAATAACAACAAAAAATTCATTTTCCATAAAAACGATTTAATTTTCATACCTCTGCAATATTCACTGATTAGTGAACACTATTAACTTTTTGAATATTGGAAACAGTAATAGAAGATATCTTGCATAGAGGAAATTAACTACTCTAACTACATGCACTTTACAAGCCCAAGAAGATATACTAAAATAATGTATCACATACTTCAGAAAGAAAATTCTGGTCTGCTGGTAACCATTTGTATACACTTATGTTAAATGAAACAATCTAATGCGATAAATTATGAAATAACAGTTTTCATTTCAACAGGGGCAAGATTTTTTTAAAAATTAAGTCATAAAAGCTTGAAGATGTAAAACTCTGCATGAACACAGCTAGTTCATGTACTACACCACAGTTTTCTTCTTTAACAACCTTTCAACAGTGAGGCATTGAAGTAGCCAATCCTTACACTCGCATCTTAGAGCAGTGAAACCACTGTGCGTTTACTGATAGCAAGTTTCTGCAAGAATGCAAGCTACTTCATAGAAAACATACAGAAACAATCACACAGAGAGAATCTATGAACAAAAGACTTACCCAGCATGACTTGAAGAAGGAGGAGGCAGGTCAGGCGTTAGAACATAAAGACTATTATTTTTTGGCAAGTGTAGAGTTTTTAAAACAGTCTGAAGGAAGAAAAATAATTGTAAATATAAAACATTTGCTGATTTTGACATAACAGTTTACTTTATTCCTTTTAATTATTAATGCTTCTCTACAACACCATCATATTTTTAATATGTATTTAATGTTAATTTAATAATATCTCTGTAGGTAAGCCGTGTTGTATATAAAAACATTGTGAGCTACATTGACTTTTTATAATGCTTTCGTTTAAGAGTTCCTTGTAGAGCTTTCACCTCAGACATCCAACACTCTGAAACTCTGAATTCTTGCACTGTCATCCCCACCCTCAGACCCTCAGTTTGAAACACTGAATTCAGTTGACTGAAAACATAAGTGAAAACTTACACTATCATCTACATCTCCAGTCTTCCACCCTTTTAACAGCATTTTAGACGCAGGAATTTGTAGTTCATTTTCTAGAATATGTTTGATATCTCCTGAAGAGAAAATAAAGAAAATGTCAAGAAAACCACATATAAAATGTGCACATTTATGCCATATTTCCAAAAGCAAGGAAAGTACACAGTGAACACCAGTTTTAGTGCAGTTACCATTGTAACACACATTTCAAACAGTAAAGAATACATGAAAGTAAAAATCACATACAACAAGAATCTGACTCAGTCTCAAAAGGATACAGTGATGTGGAATTAATTTGAGTAGCTCTGCAAAATATATGCTAGATCCATACATCTGCAGATGCATGCTATCTGGAACTTTATTAGCTATGAAGAATATCTGTACTTGTGATATCCAGTTCCACAATCAAGGGTGTACTACTCATGAGCCTTTACATCCATTTTTTTCCCCCAAGATTTCTTTCTGGCTTGTCGATCCTCAGACTGGATAGCATGGAGTTATGCTGCCCCAGATTCAGGACTTCGTCATTAAAAGAATTAAAAGCTCACTGAAAGCAAATATGATGTATTTATAGAAGCCCTTCTTATCCCTTAGTGGTTTCATCTCTGTCTAAGCATTGCTTTTCCTTTAACTCCAAAACTGTATATTCAAACAACGTCACTGGATTATTCCTACACTACACCTCTGCTGTACTTTCTTTTATATTTAGCTTAACCAGAAGTTCTTTGTTCCTCCATCCTGGCCTTCTGCCACACCTGCTCTTCATCATGCTGGAATGGACTGCTCCTGTGCTCTGAAGAGATCAACCTTGAAGATCAACCATCTCTCTTAGGCCTTTTTGCCCTTCAGGGCGGTCTTTCCTGGGATTCTGCCAAGCAGATCCCTGAAAAAACAAAAAGCTGTTTTCCTGATGCCTATGGTTGAAATTCTATGATTTACCTTTCACACTTCTTGCAGTATTTTAAACACAAGGCTTCCTTCAACCTTCATACATCAAGAAACAGACAGAAATTTTACACTGTCTGCCTTCTGCCCTGTCGTTTAATCACCTGAAAGAAGTTAACAGGGAAAACAAACAAACAAGCAGCAACAAAAAAAAAAAAAAAAAGAAAAACAATCATCACCTACTACAGCTGAAAAATTCTCATTTGGTCACTTTTGCATCTACTTAGTGGGTAGGGATGGAGGTAGGAGGATGGTTGGACTAGATGATCTTGTAGGTCCTTTCCAACCTAATGTATCTATGAATCGATGAATCTACTTCGGATGCAACTCAGAGCAGTGCCACGCCATGCAAAGTAACGCTAATCAAGAATTCAACCGATCACCACTAGGTGGCACCATAAAGATACCAAATCAAATGCTAGCAAGAAAAATAAGGATCCGAAGTTTCAATTTCAAAATTTCATCACAGACAAAGTGACAGCTCAACAAATTTTCAATCAACTATTTCTTGACTTATTTATTTGTTTTGATCTGCATACTGACTTAAAAAACAATAGTACCTTTTTTCCTTAGGAAGACTAAATTAAGTTAGTTGGGAAATATCAGAAAGAATATGCTTGCAATGGTAAGAACTGCGTATTTCTAAAATACTTCTACAAAATGCATCATTTTTAGAATAAAGACAAAGAAGTCTTTGTTATCACAAAACTCTTAGTTTCTGCAAAAACGGATAAATAAAAAGAAGGATGCTACAATGCTTTTCACACTTAAAAAATTCTTCTGAATGGTGTCACTAATCCTATGTAGAAAGGGATGATGCTACAGAGGTTCAAAAGGAAATACCAAGATGATTTACTTATTAGTTGACTGCACCTACGCTAATCCCACTGCAAATTACACTTTCTTCCCTCAACTTAATCAGTAATCTCTATTTTGTTTCTGAAGTCCATATGACAACGAGATATCAAAATAAATATTCGATAGATCACTAACTTTCATAATGGATTAGTGAAATTTCGCTTTTTCCAAACTGCAAAGAGGTTTGAAAATGGTTAGGAGCTATGAAGACTGCATTTTTTGCTTTTTTTTTTTTTTTTTGTGGGTTATTGTGTTTTTTTCCACATGATTTAGATCTTAGTGGTTGGGTCTTTTTAGCTCAATTTCATTTTAACAATTTTACCACAATACTTATGTCATTTTTACACATTCTTACCAACTGTAGAGCTGTCCTCAAGTACTACATCCACATTTCTGTCTCTGTACTCAACCCTGAAGTCAAGCATTCGAGGCTGTCTTTCCACTATTTGTCTAGATGGCACTACATGGCGAAATGCTGAGGATGATGAAGGAGCTGAAGAAGCAGCTGTAGAATGACTTGTGGGGCCATACACTGGTCCTTGTAAAGTCTCTCCACCGTACTCACTGAAGGATACACAGATAAGAAAGTATGACCAAACACATAACGTTTAAATAAAGATCTGTAAAGTAAAATGAACAGTATTACTCACTTACTGTTGTCCGCAGCATATGCCTCTTAAATAAACTACATTGTCATATCCGAAAACACTGTTTTATTCATAATTAGAAATTAACTTTCATATTAAAAACATTAATATTTTAAGAACTCAGAAGTGCTATAGCAGAGCAGCTTAGAAGACAAACAGGTATTTAAGCCATTATTTCAGTCTAAAGTTCACTATGTAATTAACATCAGATTTATCTTGAGAAGTAGCATTATTCCAAGAGTGCTGTGAGCATATAAAAACTTGCACCATGGCAACCACCAGTTTTCTACATCACTGGGCCAGTATCATATGCAATTCAGAATAAGAAGTAAAGCTTAAAATAAAGGTCAGAATAAACTGAAAAAACCTGATTACTCAGAAGCACATCTCATCCTCCTCAGTGAACCTCTCATAAAAGTACCACGTAACTGAGATTAGAAACACAGGTGACAAAACACTGAATTTAGGGAACATTACTCTAGACCATAGAAAATTATGATGCACTGAAATAAGGTTTTGCTGGCAACACATTTCACAGGGGAAGTCTAAAGCTTCACTGGTAGATGTTCTTACCAGGAAACAGTGTTCTCTGTTTAGAGGACTGTAGGTCTTGGACAGTTACAGGGTATCCTGATAGAGGATGTAAGCTAACAAAACAAATGCACTGAAAGAATGGAAGCTGAGCAAACAAAGACGTAGGAAATACTGGGATGCAATTCACCTCATCTCCATTCCTAAACAGAATTTATTTGGGGGGGGGGGGGGGGGGGAAACATATTCCCCGTCCTGAAGATACTATAAAATCTCAAACAACTGAAAAGTTTCTTACACAAGTCAAAAATATGAATGTGGATGGCACTCATGTCACAAAAGTGCAATAAACAGTACCAAGCTATTGCAAATCACATCATTGAGACTCCAACTTTTGAAAACAAAATTAAAAATAAAATTAAAAAAAAAAAAAACACATATGCTTGTAAGAAAGAGGAGTGTACTTCTCCACTTCTCACATCAGCAAGTTGAGAAGAATGAATTCCCAGCCACAAACACTCACATCCAAAGGTCAAACACCCACTTGAGAGGCTTAAAGAATAAAGGGAACAGTCTTATTTTCAGGCTTTAAACAAGTTTAAATACTGAGCAATACGTTCGTTGGGTTTTTTTGTTGTTGTTGTTTTTCTTTTTTTTTTTTTTTATTTGATATCCAACCCAAATGTAGTACTGTAACTATTTTTGTTAGCAGGCCTCAGAAGCAAAAACTTTCCTGATTCCCAGGAGTTGAAGTTATTTATTTATTTAAACGCAACACAAATGAGTTATAAAATAAAGTTACTTCAAGTCCAGCTCTATTACGTATATTTCATTCCATTACAAAAAAGTATCCTAACTATCTGACTTGCAATCTCTAATGGAGCTAAAAAGCCAGTAAAAAGCATCAAAGTCCAGAAATCAACCTCATCTGAAAGTCTCTGGAAACGAGGCTTCTAAGTCTACAGTAGGCCTAAATTTAAACTTCTTCCATCAAAAGAAAAAAAGGAAAATAATAAAGATTTGAGACACATTTGAGTGGCCCATCATTCCTACAAATGAATAAATTACTATGAAAGCTATTAAGTGGACACTAGTCTTACCTGTTATCAATCTCTGATATAACTGCTGCCCAGTTCCTTCTCCCTAACAAAATGATTGCAAATGTTCTACGTTTTGAATTTAAATGCTTTGAGGTCAGGACTTATGTTAATAAATAGAAATTGCACTTGAAATAGCAGAGACTTGATCTCAATCAGATCACTCAGGCCTAACAGTGAATATACATCTAGTAACTTTATCAAGCAAATAAGTTTCCTATCTTGATTCAAAAAATGATTCATTTAATAATAGCTGTAGAGAGCACTGCCATATATGCGAGAACACCGCTTCATCTACACAGTGCATCTTCCTTAATCATTAAAATAAACGTTTAAAAATAGTACATTGAGTATTTTCCTAAAAACCATTAAAAATAATATTTTTCTGCCCCTCTCAAGTAGCTCAACTCATGCTGTTTTCAATTGCCTCGTCAGCACTTAGGAGATCATGCTTCAGTGACTTCAGGGTATCCAGGCATCAGTATATAAGCCAAAACTTAACTTAAAAACTGAAAGGAAATCAGTAAAACTATTTTTAGAAGGCAGAAACTTTATTCTATCTAGCACAGTATCTACCACCAGTTAATGAGCTAACAATAAAATTGATTTAAAATAAAAATAATTAATTCAAATAAGATGCCTGAGCTTGTTCTCCACCAGTATGGGAAAAAACGATTGTGAAATCAGGAATTGTCAGGAATTGAATCTGTGAATCAAAGAACTGCTTTAAAAGAAGTATTATATTATCTCAGAATTCAGGAACAAAGATGCAACTATTACACAGCATCACTGTCTGTAAGTACTACGCTATTCCTCTGTGCTTACCTTTGCAGAATGCCATTTTCTTGTGGTATTACACCATTTATAGCTGCCTGAAAAGAGAAAACAAGCATTCAATCAAGTATGCAGAAGAAGAAAAATAGATTAGGACAGACCCTTATATTTTTCTTTAAAAAATGGTTAGCTTGCTTTAAAATATGCCATAAAACGTTCTCTATTCAGTGAATGCCCTTGGTAAACAATGTTGTCATTAAAGTACCATCTTAAAATGAAAAGCTTATTTAAATGAAAATGAACACGAACCGAGCTGAAGCTCCTGTATGTGCGTAATGAGTTTCCAAGGCATAGTGCACAGGAATAAACTGCACAGCCCATGCCCAGTAGATCTAATACTTTGTACAAGCACACAGTAAAGAAGACAGCTTTCAGACTCACTGAGCTGTGTGCAGACAAGGCAGCCAGACAGCGCGTACACAGAAAAGCTCATGTCCCCCAAAAGCATCAGCCCACGCTGGCCTGTACAACAGCACTGCAGGCCTGATGTCTTCCAGTGCAGTCCGACCTCTTACGTCTAACCACGTGCCACAGACTAACTGAAATATCCCTGATACTCGAACAGTTTTCACATAAAAAGAGCAAGAATTAGCTTTATGCAGCTAATTCTCATTGCATGCTGCTCAGTGAATCAGAACAAAACACTACACACAAGCGTAGGTGCAGGCCTGGGCCCAAACCTAGCGAGGTGCATCCAAATCAGGCCTCTTATTTGTAACTACCACTACTGCCTATAAAAATATTCCACGTTAAAATGCTTTTTCGTTTAGAATAGCCATCACATACTCCAGTTTCAAGTTCAAAAATCTACTTCTGGCAGAAGCGTGACAGTATCTATTTTGCAGAAAGTTGTAACACATTTCCATCACATCCGATGCTTCAGAAGTACATATATACCAAAGCTTGCACAAAGTCATGAAGAGGGAAAAAGCTGGAAAGCCATTAAGTTTCTCATCAACAGTATTTAGAGGACAGCTTCATTCAGACTGCTTTATATCACAAAAAAGGTTCCAAATCACCTTGATGCTAGAATGCATCAGACCTGAGGTCCAGCAAAAGTGATACCACGCTGGCTGGTAACACTGGCTCACACATTTTACTACTCAGTTGTTTAAATTCTGTTCTGGCTGTTAGAAGATATGGCAGTAGAGATATGAGAACCCTAACTAACTTTAATCTTTAAGGAAGGACCAGCAATGGGCAGGTAAAGAAGAATAATATCTGATCAAGAATGAGAAAAGTTCAATGAATTTTTCAGAGAAGAGAGGACAGAAGAGCTCAAAAGATAAATTCTATTCCAAAATATTTATAATTGCTATTGTTTTCACAGGAACATATTAACAAATATGACTTGGTATTTGTCATTAATCACTCCTAATCTTCACTTTCTGCTGTACCACCAGCACATACTTCTATCAGGACTTCTGTATGATTAACATCCATACTGACACACCAGATATATCTGACCTGCTGGCCTATATACCTGAGGAGTGACTGGTACTTGAAGAAGACAAAGCTGAAATTTAGTAGTAAGGAGTGTGAGCTTCTACAGCAGGATTAAGTCAAATACTCTAACTACAGACTGTCATTATCCATCATCATTTTTACAAATTAATATTAACAGATATGGCTTAAATAAGAAGTGCCCAATAAATATATAGGTAGAATAAATCAAGACTCAAAAATATGTTTCTTCTCCGAGTACATGAGTTTTTACAGTTTCTATTAACGGTTAATAAACAATGGTTAACAACTGAAGTCAGTATTACTGCTGAACTCAAAGTAACTTTGATACTGCAACAAGATCTATTGTGCAAAAAACATTACACAATGACAGCAGAAAGACACATAGAAGGGCTGGAGGTATCTATAAGCTACAGCAACCACCCACAAGGCTGTATCAAATTACAGTGAAAACAAAGCTTCTGAGCAAAACACGTTTTAAATTAGTTTATCCATCATGCATGGCAATAACCAGAAGATTCTTTTTAATGTGTCTCGTTTATCATCACTGTGGTTTTTGCAGTCATACATCGCTCTTGATCGCGTTCATCTAATAAACCTCCAGGAAAAAGTGGGAGGTTCTGGTTAGTTTGGGTTTTCCTGTATTGGCCCCAATATTCTTCAGAAATGTGCACGAGTCAGTTAAGAGACAAAAACATCCTTTATTTTGCATCTGTAGGATATGAAGACTAAACGGAGGTTCTTGCACCACAGGACCAGTGACAATCTGAAGGAAAAGAAACTGCTTCAGCAACAAAGAAATATAGCACAGCAGGGAATCTCCACACTCCTTCTGTCAAAGTTTATGTCTCAATCTCAGAGGATTAAATCAGCACGTTTTTTTCTAAACCTAATCAGAGGGACTAAATATGATAGAGGCTCCAAGCAGTTTTCTTTAAAACTGAGTAACGCATTTGTTCATGTCCCTAGTTCAGTAAAATTGTTGGCATTTTAAGGGGTACGGCACTAAGAAAAAACAGCAGGAGCATTACGTATGTTTTTGATAGAAACAACTCTATTAACCATGCAGTAAAAATAAAAAGTCTGGAAACTGTTTATTAAGTAAAATGGAAGACTAAAAATATGCAGATGACAAATGGTGGCAGTGCAAAGATAGATAATGCATAAACATTAAGTATTCATGTTCATACAAGACATCTATCAGTGGACACTGCAAAGAAATGGGAACAACCATCCCCTTTAGGATTTCAAAGCAGAAATGTTGTGACTAAAAACAAATAAATGAACACATTAAGGCAGTTCCAGACTCTTCTTCCACAGCATCAGACCCTTTTGAGAGAGAATCAGCTCCCTGTGGTGAAGCAAACATTCAAATATATTAAATTTTTTTCAGTCTTTCCAAACAGGGATCATTTGAGCATCAAACCAGCATGTGTGACTAATATACAGTAGTTAAAGATACATATTTCACTTGAAGCAGTTTTAATAACAGGTGCAGTAAATCTACTCATGGGTTATTAAATAAAGATGCATGTCTGGCTCAGAAAATTTCTTCAGCTTCAGGGTGTTACCAGGAAAGCAGCACTGTGTGCTTACTCCATTCTCACTGTGTATTTCCACT
Organism: Oreortyx pictus; assembly: GCA_036925125.1. Lineage (NCBI taxonomy): Eukaryota > Metazoa > Chordata > Aves > Galliformes > Odontophoridae > Oreortyx > Oreortyx pictus. The sequence continues at coordinate 5,848,186 of JAUPFR010000010.1, read as the reverse complement.
ACTGTCCACAATTTCAACGTTTGGTTGGCTGAATGTTTTTTTGTCTGTTCTAATGCTATCAGTATTTAAAGAGTTAATCTCAACTTAAGTGGAAAATTATAGGGTTTTTATAAGATCTTTCCAAACGCTAAAGAACTTCGGTCACAATGCTACCCATGTACAATAACTAGTGTAATATTGTTCAGATGTCATATAAGTGAACAGAAGCAGGACATAATTATTGCTTCAGTGAAAATATTCAAACAACTACAATGTTCACAACTTATTTTAGGAAATTTTAAGCCAAATTCAGTTATTCTTTGTTTACATATTTTGGTTAGGGACTGTCATATATCCAAGAACTGAAATCACTTAAGAATTCGCTAAGTCCAGCACGACCTGATTTAAACCAGCTCAATTTTTCTGACTAGACAGACATCCAGAAGTTCCAGTCTCATGACTCTGAGACTCCTTCATTTAACCTTCTAGTGTAAGTCATACTGAGAATGACAACTAAGACTCTTATTCATTCAGAGAATGGAAAGACAAGAATATGACATAATACTGGACTGACGAGTGACAATTACAAAGGTTAAAGTAACAATATTTTTTTCTGGTGTTTGCTTCAAAGCAGCAAGTTTACAAATTACAGTATCAAAATACATTAAATCCAATGAAGCAATAGGATTAATAAGAGGTTATTAAATCCATTAGAAGTTTGGGCAACCCAGGAATTCAGTATTACTCTACAGACTCTAATCATTTAAGTGCCTGAAGAATGTTGTGAAGCAGTCTCTTAAATTTAAAGCCTTTCTTCAAGGGAATATTAACTGAAATAGTCAGCCATATTCAGAATTGACTAATCTACATCTACTGGTACAAAACAGTGTTAGAGGGAAAAAACAAGGTCAACCTTTTTTTTTGTTTTGTTTTTAAATAATCTGATGAAATAACAATACTTGTGACTTCTCTCAAAATGCAGACTTTTAGTACTGATCGTTTAAAAATAATTAAGCACATTTCATGGTGCCCCTCAAACTGGGGGGAGGAAATAATGAAAAAAAAATGTGGCATTTAAGGCAGTATAAACTTATCTCCTGAGCTTAAAATACTCAGTGGTTATCACTAGGTCTGAAAATAGACCAGATTTGCTAATGATATTACTTAGAAGCAGAGGTCTACATATACCAACAGACTGCATACACAAACCAGGATGGGAACTCCTTCCTTTTCAAGAACTTCCAAAATTTACAAGTGATACTTAGGTTAATTACCTGAATTGCCTGAAATCAGGCCCAGATGAGCACAGCCAAAGGCTCTCCCAGAGGCTGAAATGGGAGAAGAGATTCCTCAGCCACCTCTTGTCCCCACTCCTCCCTAGTCTCTATTTCTCACAACAGTTTTGGCTGACAAACAAAGACTCTACCAAAGACACAGATACGTTAAAACTTTTCACATTCAGACGTTTACCTCAATGAAAACCAAGAGCAGGTGGGATCCAGCCTGAAATGCAAGAAATATGGATTCTCCTCAGGAAACAACCAGGGCATTTTCCATGAGTAAAATGAATCTTGGGAAGCATGACTCAGGATCAGTTTTCTAAAACTGGGTACCAGAAAACATCTCTAAGCAGAAGACAGCAAGTTGCTCAGAGTCTTTTCTTCTAATTCTCCAGTATTCCGACAGCTTGACATGAAAAGATTTCTTACAAACACATTCTTTTACTCTACTCCATATTAAGTAAGATACTACCCTCATGATCCATATCTTTAATTCTTTCTATGAACTTCAGTTATAGCTATCTTTGATAAAAGAATTCATTTGTTATATCTTTCAAAAAGCAATATTCTTTCCCAAATGTTACAAGTCATATTTTCCATTTGTTTTAAAATGCCTGGGAGAAGACAGAAACAAAGTTCTGCATTTTGTGGCTATCCTGCTCATTTCGAGTTTTCTTCCTATTACAAATTAACATTTAATTAATAAGAAAGCGATTTCTCTCAATCCACAAATTCAGATAGTTTATCCCACACTGCTTCCTACAAACAGTTCACCACCTCAGAGGTTACAGTACTAGCAGATTTCTGGAGTACAGTTAGAAATATAACAACAAATGGTTGTTTGCTGTTTCACACTACCTATATTCCTCAATAGCTGACTGACCATTCCATTGGATCCTTTATCTATTTACTTTTCTATCTGATAACACAAGTGAATAGTGCACTAAACCATACATACAAAATCTCACTGCAGAGGGAGAGATGACAAGCATTTATGGTTCTGCACCAATAAGAAAAACCTCACACTGATGTTCTGAAAATGTCAATGAGTCCTCCTGTATTTGATCAATTCGTTCTGCCTGAGGATCAATGAAGATGTTTGGTTTTTCTAAATTCAACAACGTGAACACGTGCCTTTATTTATTTATTTATTTAGGAAGTTAAAAGTTAAATCAAATATACTAAAAGGCTCTCACTAGGCAATCTAAAATACACTGGAAAAAAATATTTCTTACAGTTTGATTTTTATGATATTCCCACTGCGCTGACAAATTCATTTATACTATTCTGCTCACAATAGTAATCCCACTACAACTTATTTTACTCTTCATTTGGACTAAAAGTGATATTTCCCTTGAAATGAAACATACACTTTTTTTTTTTTTTTTTTGCTTTCAATGTAAACTCTATTGTTGCTTTCACGCAATAAGATGCTTAAACCTAGAGACTGAAATCCATTACTTTACTTTGCATTCAAACAAAATAAGTGGACAGCAACACCCCGTACAATTGTTAAGCTTAAAATAAATAAATAAAACAAAACTCCCACTGAAAATAAATAGGTATGTATGTACACAGAAATTTTTAACAGCCATTATCCATAAAGGAAAATGGTTAATGAAAGTGTTGGTCAGACAAAATATGCACAGAAGGACCCAAAAATTGAAGCAGATTTTAACTTGCACTTAAACTACCTGTTTAAACTATCTCTGTGAGAAAGGAACATGCTTTCACACACAACATAGCATCAGGATTTCTTTGTCCATTTTGACCACAGAAGTACTTCCTACAATGAAACACAGGATTACTGCTGTCTGCAGACCAGTACAATAACCATTTTTATGATGCTCTTCTACTGACTTTTAATCGACAAAAATCTTCCATTTTCAGCACACCTGATCTTGGCATTGTCACATCTTTAACAGGTAATTCCAGACGTAGTTCTGTCAAAATATTTGTTCTGACCTCCTACTACTACAAGTTCAGTCAAATCTATAAAAATAAAGAGCATGTAGAAGCTTTTCCCGTGACTTGATTATAACCGTAGAAAGTGGAAAATTTGGGAACCAACTGGAAAAGTTTTACTCACCAACGCTGACAAAAAGATACAGCAAGTATTAGTCAAACAATGCACACAATTTGGATTAATAAAATGAAGGCTTACTGAAATCAGCTGTAATACAATCATTTTTTTCTGCCCTAAGGCATCAGGAGTGTATCACAAGATTCCCAAGCAAAGATACATGGCTTCTGTGCAACTTTACACAACAGCCTAATCTCTCCCGTTATGAGTATGCCAGCAATCTGTCATCCTAAATGTGGAATTCAGTAAAACGTTCTGCACAAATACAAATTATTGTAGACCAGAGACTTTTACAGACAAGATTCACTATCACCTTCCTACACAGATACTCTGAAACTACTATTTGAACACGTAATGACTGTTTCGGGTTTAAGTTACAAAAACTGTTACTGGGTTTGGATTTTTAAATGAATGCAACAGTATTTCAATTTTCTTAACAATTACTAACCATGCCCAGCAATACATGAACAGGAGCAATTTGTACCTTTGTTACCATCACGAGGTTGCACAAGGCATCGGAAAAGAGTGAGTTTTTTTCCTGCAGCTTGTATTACACTTGCTGGCATTTCCCCAGCTGTGCAAGTCTCAAAAGTATTTCCAAGTGCTAGACGTTCAGTTACACCCACAGTTCTCACCAAATGCCAACATTTGTCCCCATCGTGGTTAAAATTTAACCAAAAGCTGTAATTGAACTACAATGAAATGTCTTTCTATGCATTCTGCTTTATTTCAGCTTGCTTTCTTTATAACAAATATACTTCATGGAAAGCTGTGAAACAATAGGATTACTAATAAAGCAAAAAATTAACATTTCATCAAAAAATGCCACATGAATATATCCATACAGATGATTCACATCATCAGCAAGAGAGCAAGCATTGAAATAGTTTGCAATTAGCACTCTAGATGTGGTTTCCCACTTTTCCCCACTTCTTTGGTGGCTTCTACAAACTTTTTCCTGTAGCTCACACAACATGCCAAAGTGCACTAGGAAGCCTTTCAACAGTCAGATATACTTCCATAATCCTGGGGGAAAAAAGCCACACTTTACACGGTCCTTTAATTGTATACTGTCACTGCATAATTCCACAAATAAAGCTCAATCTCAATAACAGATTCACAAATAGATGTGCTTTTATAGTGCAGTGAAAATAAAAACCATGAGTACGTAAAGAAAGAAGCTTATTGAACAGAATCAAAACACTACTTACAACACAAGAGAACAGGAAAAGAACCTACTCCAAAACTTTCCATTCAGAAATCATATATACATACAGGGAAGAGAGCGGACTATGATATATCTGCTTGTTTCCAACACATATGGATGTACTTTGGCTCTAACGATTAATGTCACATTTTTACACTAACACTGCTTCACCTCCTAACTTCACAGGAACAAGAGCTTGATATCAAAGCGTATTTTGTTAGTCCTTAAAACACTAAACTAGACAACACGAGAGACAGATGAAACAAAGGCTGAGCCTGAAAAACATCTGCATTCTGAACTCCCACTCTTCTATCCCTCTCCAGATTATTTTATGTAAATTTGAATGGCAACACTAAAAGGGAAAGGTTGGGGACGGCTAACCGACGATAATACACTTTTTGTTCAACTTTAAAACTGCTCATTGTTGTGACATGCGAGTTCCCAGTGAGTATTACAAAGATAGAATGTGGATGGAATCCCATGACACAACGTGGCTCTAAAAAATCCTGGAAGTACTGTATACGGAGTAAGGATGTTTTCACTGAAAAAGGCATAACAACATGAAACATCCTGACAGATTCCAAATTACTTTTACCGCAGTCAAGAGACTGCTTAATCGCTAATCAATAGTAAAGAATATTTATGCAATATTTAGCCTATTTTGGAAGCCAGAAAAGGCAGAGCTCAAGTACCCAGGGTACAACTTGTCTACAATGTTTCAGGTTACGTTACAGAGCAGGCTGTGTTCCTGGCACTGCTCCAACCAGGTCTTTCAGGATCAGATAGTCTATTTAAATAAAACCAGGACAGACAAGTTAAGCTATTCTGAACGCCTGGTGGGTCTAGATGACCCCTGGCTTACCACGGCCCAGGCTTCCGCATTAAGGTTCACTTGCGAAATAGTCACAGAATCTGCAGATGCTGGTTCTCAAATTAAATAAGTTGCTTCATTTTACTCCTACTCACACATTCCCAGCATGACTCCATGACAGACTAATTGCTTGTCAAACGCACATGTAGAAGATGTACGCAATTTTCAGTTCAACTAGTTATAGAGTAATACATGACAAACTACTTTCAGATATCCTAAAACACCAATTACCAGCCACTTAACTATTAATGTACTCCAGAAATTTGCTCTTAAATTGCAATGTTTAAGGACAAATTAACGCCAAGCAGTCTGCACAGAGGCTGCCAATGCAGAGGCAAAATCCCATGGAAATAAGCATTTTGAAACGTAAGGCAGGTGGGTAACGTACACATACAGCTGAAGTTAACACTCAGGCACTTCTGTGATCTCGGGTCCTGATTTTTTGGTGCTCTCAGAGCACAGAAGATTCTCAATTTCAAGAAGTCTTTTCTTGATGAAATGAAACCTGTTTTCTAGTCCATTTGCTTTCACTGTGCAAGACAAACTTCAAGGAGCTTATTTATTCAGTAACTAAATTCTATCTATTTAGAAAGAAGACACATTGCCTCCATGACTTCACAATGTTGAAATGAACATTTCACCTAAAAAAAACTCTGCTCACTTACACTTCTGGACAGATACTGAAATTTAAGCTTAATTTAAATTTCTTTAATGCAGCCAAAGCAGTCAAAATACAGCAATAACAATTCCTCTGTTATGCTCCAGAGAATGAAACAGGCGTTTCTTATTAGAAATATTCAATCAATAGTAATGAAACAAATCAAATTATTTTAGATTAGCATAATCCCTTTAGTGTCTGGGAAAATGACAATTTGCTAGTTAACCATTGCATTTTAGCTGCTAAAATACTGAAGGGATAGAAGATACAGATCTCTTCACATATACTGAGAAAATACTACATTTTAACATGAAGTAAAGTTTTGATATCTATGCTACACCAGTCTTACTCTACACTGAATATTCTTACACTATTACACGCCATCCTTCAAAAAGCAATGTGAAAATTAGGAAAAAAAATGAAATAAAATCCAAGGACCAACTTGAGGGTATTATTGAAAGCAAACAAAGGTCAAAAATATTCAAGCTAACTGCTTTCTAATTGTATTCTCCTATGCTCGTTTCCTCGCTCACATATGTCAGAATGCACCTTGCATTTTTATTGTTTGGGCTCCATTTCAGTTTGAACTGTAGTTGCTTTGCTGATCACTACTGTCCAACAGACCACTTGCAGGACCAAGGCCAATTGAGAGGCACAAGATCAATTGCAATCTGCTCTCACATGAAGGTCACGGGAAATAAATGTCCCAGTGGCAATGCACCCAGCAATTTCCTACACCATCTGAGGTATCAACTCACTGCTGAAAGCCTCCTGCAGAAGCAGTTGGGATTTGATAGGATCAAAGAACCTGGGCTACCATGTTGCTGTGAGAGGTGATCTTCCATTCCTTGAAGCACATTACTGAGGTGATGAAGAAGCTCTCTTATTCTGTACTCTACAAATTAAGAACCTTAATTTTCTCCTTAAGTCGTTGGAGGCTTTTTTTTAATTTTTTTTCCTTAATAGATGGATGTGCACACTGCTATATGGAAAGCCATACCATACTTACAACTACCTATAGATCCACACATTACACAGTCTTCAGAATAGAAAATATACAAAAAGGGAAGAAACATCTGCTTCAGTTGAGATTAAGGCATTCAAAAGTAAATAATAACAATGGATTTATTAATCACTCTTTAAGAACAGCTGGTCATCTTTGCCACTGCTTAGCTGCACAGAACTTTCATACAGTACACAGCATTCATCTGAGCTTACTAAAGGATACAGATATGTCACTGGGAAGCTGCAAAGCAGCTGGAAATACAAAGAACAAGACATTAAAGGATTTTTGCAAGGAGGGATCCTGATGTAATATAAATTAAAGACTTCCACAAGGGACTTCTGAATGCCTTTGTAAAACAGAAGCTTACATACAGTTTAATCACCCCCTTCTACAAGAGGTTAATGTTGCACAAGAAACCTGCAAGAAACCTGTATTTCCTGGAGAACAGGCACCACAGTTCACCTGCACTGGGGAAAGCGTGCCCACCAATAGTATTTGTCATAGTCACCTCTGAGCTTTATTCCTCCTCAGCTCATTTGGCAGCACCATCCTGAGTGCTGTCCAGGCTACTCAGCATGGTAACAGCAAGAATTAACTAAGCAGAACATCTCTGACAGAATACCAAGATGCAGAAGACATCTGTCTAAAAACAAAATGTGAAATTGAAAAAAATAAAATGATATAAACATCTAGATCCCATGTGATTGTTCACTTGAACACAGAAAATGTTATAAAAGAACAGACACATGCATGTTCCTAACAGTGGAAGTCACGCAGATGCTGGACTTCACCATTCCAACAGTAAGTGCTGTCAAATGTGTTCCACATTCAGTATTCAAGTGAAAAGTAAAGAAAACAGGAGGCCAACAAGACAGAAGGAGTAAATGTGATGAACACGGTCACCATCACACAGAGTCCTGGTTCTGCAGCCACTGAAATGCAGACAGCTTAGAATGAAACAAGAGCTGACAGGCATGTGACAACACTGCCCCACATTTAAGGAAAAAAAAATGGCCCTATGCCAAATAAATTAATCACCTAGTTCCTGGATGCAGACTAATTTAAAACAACTTAAAAATAATAATAATAAACACATACAAAGTGATACATCAATTTTTCTGCAGGGCAAATCAGCTGGAAGAATGAAAAAAGACCAAAGTCATCTCTAGTGTTTTAGTTCTTACCTGCTAGTACTGAGATTTACTACGCATTATAACAAAAGAACTAAGTTAATGGTTAGAAAGTAGCAAAAGACATAAATAATGGACAGCTGCTAACTGCCAGGAGGCAGTGGACTGACCTCCGACCAGGAATTCCATCTAAAATGCCATTTCAAACTGAAACAGAAGAAAATCCGTAAAGCCCTCTCCCACTTTTCTTCTCAGTTCAAGCTTTTCTTGTGTTTTGTTTTGTTTTTTTTTACTTTTCTTTCCAAAAGACATCACACAAGAAAATATAAGAATTAAGCATAAACAAAATGCACACATCTATTAAAAAACTAAGTCAAACCAAACAATCTTTTGTGCAAGTTATACATTAAAACAAAAATAGGAAATCCAATTGAGAGTTGAAAACAAACGTTCAAAATATACAATTTTCTCGTTCCAAGATACAGAAATGGTTTTTTTGTCAGCTGATTCTTGGAAGCCATGTAAGAAAGGAACTGCAAGTCATCACATTTCCAGGTGCACTGAACTGCTGGTTTCACTGAAATGAAACTGTGCTTTGAACACAGAATGACAAAGCTAAGCAGAGGAGGAAGGCACAAAGGACTTCCAAGAGCTTATTTTGAAAAGAAAACAGATTCTTGTGAGGTTATTTTTTAATATATTATTACACACATAATGTTTACAGTGAACACGTGATAACCCCACCTTAATTTTGATTAAACTGATTTTCCTCTTAAAGTGTTACGCTAAGCAGTACCTACACTGGAAAAAAAAAGAAATGAAAACAACTGAAGGAGTAACAGAAACACTCATATGGAAAACAGTAGAAAAAAAATCAGGCAGCAATTCCTGTTCTGAGGCTTATCAAAAACTCTTTTCTGACTAGACTTTATGTACGGGATATCAGGACAGCAGAATTACCACATATGAAATAACCTCAGCTACATGAAGGTCCATATCACATAGGATCAAAAAGGAGATAAGGAATTTTTGTATTAGTAGGTCATTTCCTTAAAATATATACCATCAGAAACAATTCAAAAAAGACATACTTGGGATTTTACATATTTTTATTCCCTTTACACAACATTTAAAATACATTTATACTGTCATTCTTACGTTCAAATATCAAAACAAAAGGTTCTGAATGAGAAAACAAACAATCATATTTTACAGCACATAGAAATTCCTGACTTTGGCTTCCTCAGATGTTAAAATTTACAATAAATTTATTTTTCTCAGAGAAATAACACTCAGGAAGTAACAAACCAGCACTCTCAAGCAGGCTTAAGAGTTACTGAATCCATTTACAGAAGAATAATTTCCTAGAGATGAAGACCTAAAGAAATCACTGCATTATTATGTCAATCTTCTTTATTTCACAGAACATCTGTAGCATTTCATCACTTGGCCTTAAACAAGCCCAGCAGATAGGTTACAGTGTCCCAATACATTAAAAACAAAAAATACAACTACACTGGTTATTTGCAGCAGACCTCCACAAAGGTAGAGTCATCTGCAACAGGAGGAAACCAATTACTGGCAAGATTAGACTTCATGATCCCGTCAAGCAATTCACATGCTGTTACTGCAGGCAAGATCCTCTACAGCTATCTCATCATCGATTTGATTTTGAGCACTTGAAACCTAGCAATACAATGTTTAGGAGTGGCAGCTTCCTTGTATCACTTCAAACAGCTACAAAAGTGATTTCACCACCTTAAAACACACCCAACTTAGATTTAAATCCAATTTGTTTCGTTCCAAGTGGAAGATAAACTGATGTTTCCAAGTATCCCACATTAAGGGAGATAAATGAAGACTGGGTAGGTGTGAACAAGACAGAAGTAGGATCTTTACAAGATCAAAGAAGCAACTAAACCAAGAAAGAAGTTCCTTGGACTCACTGAAGCTTGGATTGCTGATTTGTTTTGTTTACAAAGATAAGGCCTAATGTCAGAAAAAGAAAAAAAGCAACACTCACCCAAGTTACAGGGAAGAAATGGGTGACATTTTAACCCTTGTACTAAAATCTGCTAACAGGATCAGAAAAAAAAAAAAAATCACGAAGAAAATAAGCAGTAGGAATACTGCATCAGGGCAAACAAAGAGATTCCCAAAATTACATGAAAATACATTTGTTTTGTATTTTTCCTCCTGCATGTACATTTTCATATTTTCCATCTGAGTTTAAAAGTTTCAAGACCTTTTGGTTTAATCAAAAACAAAGTCTTCCCTCCTCCCCAGTTTCTTGGCACTGGTTCTGCCCTTGGCTACTGAATCACAGGGCAGGGAGGCACAACACAAGCACACACCTCAGACGAACGCAGTAAGCATGTGAAGAATTATTTTAAAAGTGTAGAATGAAATTGTAAAATAAAAAGTCCCTAAGTTTCTCATAAGATGTGAACTTTTTTCCATGCGCTGTTCTGATTTTTGAAATGCTGAAATCCCTTGCCCAACATAAAGATGTTTAATTCTATCGAGCTAGAAACTCCTTTTCTTACATTCTGCCTTCAAATGTCATCTTCTCTCCTCTTTCTTCACTTTTCTGCATAATTTAGCATCCAATCCATTTTTTCAATGTCTGCTCTCAATAAGAGAGAGTCAATATCCTATTAATGACAGGAGCTGAAGGTGTTCTTGTCACTTCTACCCACCCTCATTTGTTTTCTTCTTTACCACTTACTGCTCCCCTTTCATAGGCACTTTCCTGAAGTACCTCTAACATCCTAACCTTTTTTCCTTTCTTTCTTTCCATGTCTTTTTTAAGCATGCATTTTTGGGACATTACTTCTTTTCCTACTTCAATGAACTCCTAGATCATTTAATCATCACTAGTAAGATGGAGAATGTAAAGGTATTATAATGGCTGTAAATACTCCACTCCCTTTTCACTCATTCTGGAGTCTCAAAAGAAAACAACTACATAATAAGACAACTCCTCTTTATTCTCCTGAACAATTTTTCCATCACAATTCTCTCACCCAACATTACCTGTGATCATTTACTGTAATGCATACAACTTTACAAGTCCCCCACAATCATATCCAACTGATTTAATGCATCATATTAACAACCTTACAACCCTGAAAGGATCTATGACACTATTCCTTGCCTCCACATAACAAATACTCTAACTTGCAAAACAGCCCAGCCCACACTGTGCCACAACAAACCACTGTGACTAAGGACGTTTTAAATCGTACCATTCTGCCAACACACAGTTGTGTTTTCCTGTTTGAAAACACTAATGACTAAAATTTTCTATTTGCACTCTTGCATTTGCTTTCTGCCCTGTTAAAGTTTCATAGTTTAAAGTTAGTATTGGACAGTGTATACTAAGTGTTTATTTTGCAACACGTCATAAGCAAAAACTAAGAAAAAAAAAAAAGCCTGCACGCAACTTGCTTGCCCCAGCCATGAACGATATATACAACTTTAACATTAAGACAGTAGCTGTCTCAGCATGGCACACCACTGTTCATCTGACCAGTCATTCTCTTAGAATACTTACCACTAAATCCCAGTTATTTTGTTCAAGCAAAGTTATAGCTTCATCGATATTTTCTATACCAGTACAAGCCTAGAAAGAAAAAAAAAGCAGTAAACTGAATTAAAAGCATTGATCGAAGTAAGCATTAATACTTAGAATTACTTTCAGTAGAATGACAGGAAACAAAGGTTTTAATTTCTGCTAGGAGAGCTTTAGACACCACAAATGCGAATATGATTCCCTCTTTCACCATAGGATTCTTGTGTAACTTTGGACAAGTCACATAAGGAAGCAAGTCAAAGTAGTTATCTGCAAAATTAGGACAATAGTGCTGTCTCATAAAGGTGTTCTGAGAATTCTGAGTTTGAAATTCTGAAACACTCGTGCTCCCTTAAAAAGGGACCACAAAAAATACTTAAAACGTTAAGTCTGGGGTGGCTGAAGTATTTAGTCTCAAACCAAAACCAACTCTACTGCCTCCACCAACACCTTTTACCCCTACGCACTGTGGGTGTTACACAGCACTCTAAATGGAGAAAAAGGTGCCAAGTGAGACTTTCTGCACAACCTGACACAGATGTGGAGCCTTGTGAAACTACTTAAAATGATGTCTATATGCTGAAACATTTCCTTTCAGATAAAATGCCTCAATGTTGTTCCAGAATCATACTCTTACATAGTTCAAGTAACCCAATATAACAGCAATTCTAAAGTAGTGGTAAAATTCATCAAAATGGTACTGTAAATTGAACTCAGCTCCAAAGGTAAGAGAGGACACTGCTCATCTTCCACAAGATCTGAGCCACGATCATATTCCTTCTGTTCCATCATACTGTTATATAAAACTTCTATATACATTTCTTTTTATATATTATATAAACAGTATTTTTAAAATTCACTATTTTAACAGGAATAGAACAAAATCAGATAGCAGGAGCAAACAGAGCAGTTCCCTCAATTCCTAAGAATTATCTCTTTAAGCATTAAAAGAGAAAAACTCAACTCTGCTGCAACATACTCCGACTCTGATAAACTTTCAAAGTGACAGTCTGAGGTTCCACTGACAACAAAGTGAAATACACAAAGTCTGGACTGCTTAGAAAACAATGCTGAGATTTCACTTCTCTGACTGACTATTTTTGTTAGTTTTGTTAGTTGCTGATAAAAAAAGAAAACAAACATTTTGGAATTACACCAAAGGATGAATGAAGTCACTCATTAATGTAAAGACCATGTATTAAAATCTTCCCTAGCATGCTTTAATATCTCAGTTGCAGTAGACCCTGATAAACAGAAAACCATTTCAACATGGAGGAGGAGAACTGATTCAGACACTACGTTGCAAGCTGTCAAACACAAATTTCTGTCTTGAGTCACACTCCATTACCGGTCTGAACTGGTCAAGAAAATCATCTGGTTTGAACCTCAACTATTTTCCCGAAGAAGCATCTAAGATAAGCCTCACTGACAGCCTTACTGACATCAAGGGATTCTGGAGGGGCAGATGAGTCCCAGCACAGTCTGGCTGACACCAGCTTTTGTTTTCCTCTGCAAGATACACGCAGGGAAGCAGCAGGTTCTGTGAGCCACAAAACTACTGAAGTCTGTTCCTTATGAGTTTGTGTCTCATTCCTAATTACAAGTGCTGAATTAAGCTTTTCTAGTGACTAGAATATCCATGAGGTCTTTTTCTGAAGGCCTTATTTTCATGTGTCCTGGCTGTATTTTGATGAAATCTGGAAGAATTTAATCGGTATGAGTACATAGGTTCAGAAGTTATCTGTGAGGATACATGGGTACAATAATCTCGTATGTATTAGATCTTAAGGAAACCAGACTAACAGAAACAGGATAATAAATTCAAGACACTGGAAAGCAAAAGCACAGCTTCATTATTAAGCAACCAGAGGTATGGTAAGAATTTTTTTGCTTTACTTCTGAGATTAACTGATTTTATTCAGGGTTATTTTCTATATATGCTATAGCATTTTCACAGAGACTGAGCAGTCTCTTCTTGGTTTTTCAGACCACACAAGAGGAAAATGAGTGTGAAAATGAATAAACTTTTGTTTTTTACTGAATGCACAAGAACTGAATGTTAAAGTAACTCACTCTCTCAGCACCTTGCTTTTCCAGACCGGCTGTTTCTATCAGCCAGATTTAGATTTGCATACAGTAAAGTTCCACAGTTCTCCAAGTATTTTTACATAGCTTTACAGCTTTACCATCACCTTAGTTACTGACGGAGAGCTAACCCTTGCTAAGTTTCACAGCTATCCATTAGAACACCTATCTTTTTCAATTGGCAAAGTAATCCAAATCACTGTTAAACAGGAAAAACTGAATTAATCACTGAGGAAATAATTCAGCTGAAGGGCAGACAGTTCCAGGCATCCAAGACAAACCTAGGAGGTACTTACAGAAAGCTATAATGCATCGCGGTAGACTCGCTCTTCTAATTCCTTCCAGGGTGGTCTGACCTTGGCAGCCCTAACAGCTGCATCTGGATTTTGAGAACCTCTGTGACCCTCCATCTCACCAGCCAAGGCTTTAGCCTACCTCCACATCACAGGAAAACAGCTGACTTCCCCATCTGGCAGCAGCTGCTGCTGAAAATGCTCCTCCTGCACCTGCTACAGAGATCCAGGCAGTTGTTACACAGCAAAGCTGGAAGAGACAACTGTTGCTCCCAACACAGAGACCCAGGCTGTTACTTCTGCAGAAGCTGGGAGAGCAGCAAACAGCAGCTGCTGGCTCAAATACAGAGTTAGGCTCCTGCTGCCCTGACAGATAGCTGGTGGCAGTTGCTGCATAGAAGCTGGGAGTAAACGGTATTTGGCAGCCAGGCAGGACTTGTTATCCCTGCTCACCTGTGGCCTCCCCCCCCTTCTCATCAAGACACAACACAGTAGTCAGAAGTATCCAGAAAACCAGGTTCAGCCTAACTGCCAGTAATGGAATGACTTTGATGTCTTCCTCTCTCAACACTTTGTTGAGCAACTCCTTATTTCCTTTGAGTACCAACAGTCATTATGTTTTCCCCACGCAAGGACTGCTTCTGCACTAACCCAGTCTAGGCTATATGCTCAAACACGTCACACAAGAGGTTCAGGCCCATTAAAATCAGACAGACAGATGGCAGCGAACTACATCACGCACTGCTCTCTCCTGTAAAAGTCATCTGGGAAAAAAAAAAGCTCACAGTGTGCCTGACTAATCACATGCACTCTGCAGACAGCATCTTCAGCTGAGCTTCCTGCAGTAACCTATGGCAGACACAGACGCAGGTGCCATGCACTGATCCTACTGCAAAAAGGACTGCATTGGAGCCCTAGGTCCAAGCACACAGGACAGCAAGCTCAGGCAATGAATCTGCAGGGCAGACTCATACCAGTTCTCAACTACAGATTTTTTCCTCTCACTAACATCACATCCATCTGTCTCCGAGTAAGACTAAAACTACCGTCATTCAGTCCAATACCTGCTCCTCAGATACTGAAATAACATGCATACTCTCCTGTGCTGGAGGAAAAAGGGGAAAAGAGCTTTCAGCCACCAGCATTTTACTGCAGCTGTAGCTCAGACCATCTTTTTAATATGTACCCAAAACTGGATTACCCAGGGAAATATCTCCCTGAAGGCATCACAAGGTTCAACAGGTGATGTCACCTGAGAGGATTACGGCTTTGGAGATCTCCTACAAAACATCAGGAAAGCAGACTAATTCATCTCCATCCACCACAGCTGCACAGATAGCACCCTAGGAAACGATTAGTTTAAAAAGTATCCAACATTTTTTTTATTATTATTGAGTTTAGCGATACTGCTGAAGCTTTCTCTATTTTATGAAGATACATGAGTTTCTAAAGATAAAGCAAAACGACTGGCAAAGAACAAATATTGTTAAAATCAATTCACTGTCCCCTCAGTAACTTGATCTTTAAAACATAAAAGACCAGAAGCATGAAAAACTCTTCAGGTGCAGGCCACAGATCTGCTAGAAAGAATGGCAGAATTCTCAAGGGCAGCAGATAAGGAAACCTCAGAGCTGCTCTTAATAGCGTCAGAAGTATCAGCAACATCCTTCTTTGTCTGTCTCCTCGTGTACTTTAGCCGCCAATAAAAACAAAATTCAGCTTGCTGCTTTACTGACTCCTTCAATCACAACCAGACAGGTCAGTGCATGGACACACTTCAGATTCCTGTCGAGTTTTGTACATCTCAAAAGAGAGTGACAAAGACAGCCTCCCTGGACGGCTTGCTCCAGTGCTTGATCACCATCAGTGGAAGGATGTTTTCCCTTATATTTAGTTATAATTTCCTTTGATGCAACCTGTATCCATCGCCTCTCATCCTTTCACTCTGTTACGTCAATAGATATTGGATTCTATACTGCCTATTGCCCGCTGCAGAGATGGAAGAGCAGCGAGATCCCCCTCAGCTATTTCTTCCAGCCTGTGCACAACCAGCTCCTTCTCTCCTTTTACAAAACAACCTCCAGGCTCCAAGACTGCGCAGACTTCAACACAGAACCACAGAACCACTGAGGCTGGAAACGACCTCCACGGTCATCCACTCCAACCATCCAGCTACCATCAGTATTTCCCCATTAAACCACATCCAAATATTTCTTAAACACATCCAGGGACGGTGACACAACCACCTCCCTGGGCTGTCCATTCCAGCACCTTACCAGCCTTTCAGAGAATAAATTTTTCCTAATATCCAACCTGAACCTCCCCTGGCACAACTGGAGGCCATTCCCTCTTGTCCTCTCACAGAGAACAGGACATAAACCCCTGAGTGGTATCCTGTATCACTCCAACCCTGCAGCAACCCAACCGTATTGATGCAATGAGACTGTTCTTACTATGAGTCATCTGTGGTTATTAAATTAACTTTTACTTCTTTCTAGTTTAGAGAAACATTTTTTAAAACATCTAGGCATATCGACAGACACAAACTGAAAGGTCACCTACTGCAAGCACCTAAATGAAGAGATAAGAATGCTTCTCTGTTTTTACATAACTCGGAAGACTGTCTGGTAAAAATGAAGCAGATTCACCAGCTGTTCATTTAACAAAACAAGCTAATACACTTACCAGTAACAGAAATCTAGAAAGGGTCTATGCTCAAGATCTACCCAAAGCTTTCAACTCCCACTCTAATTGTTCACACTACTTCAGCACCACACTACACAAAGTGAGAAAACATCATTCCCCCTTCTACAGAGGGTATCAAAAGCAGTATTTCTGAAGGTCACACAAGACTTTCTACCTATTAGTTATCAGGCAAACAAGAGTGAACTTTGCCCACACTGAGATGACTGCAGACCTTCTGAACAAAGCAAGCAGGGTACAAAGTCTGAGCAGGTAGTGTGAAGCTCCAACCACTTCCGAGCAGAACTAGCTAGCCTGGCACCACATTAACCACATCCAAATAGCTTCCAGCAGGAATACGCAGCAAATTCCACTCCCAGAAAGCCATGGAGGAGCAGACCTAGGAAGGCCATCAGCTGAGCCAGGACACAAACCCCAGTTTCACAAGCCCCTTTCTAACACTTAGGCAATTTAGCCATGCATTCCCTGCACTACATACAAAAAGCACTGCTCAAACTGAATTAAAAACCATGCCAAACCAAAATTAAGGAGCCACTAATTAGTACTCTGCACTAGTAAACCCATCTGCCTTTTCTGAAAGCTGAAGATGCCCTTTTTTTTCCCACTACAACTGCTATCCAAATATAAAATGCTTTAGTTCAGATAATCACAGTTTTTCTGTGCTTTCTGATTCTGCATAAAGCACCTCAGTGAAAGAAAAAAACACCGAGATTTCCTGAATCACAGCTGCTCTCACAGTGTACAAGCACTGCCACAAAAGTAATGCCTCTTGTTTTACTATGTTGGCCCACAATGTCAAAAGCAGACAGTGGTATGGCTGTAGAGGTTGAACCTTCCCACCATTATCCCACCAACACGTCACCACGTGACAGATGGCAGCAGAGGGGCAGTCTGACAGAATGGCACCTGACACGGAAGTATGCATGAAGCAAAGATGTGTCACTGCGCTACCCCATACAGAAAAAGTGGCACCCACTATCATTCACTGACATCTGATGAGGGTTTATAGAGACAAACCATGAATGTGAGCACAGCAAGTGGTGCGTTTCAGCAGTGGCAACACTGGGTCACCTCTGCTGATGCAGATTTTTCTAAGCGCAGCATGCAGGCTCTTGTGCACTGACAGTGAAAATGTACAGCTAAGGGTGGCAATTATTTTGAAAAATAGCACTTTGTAGATACAAAATTGTTTCACCAAATAGTTTTATTGCGCTCACTGTATCTTTTGTAGATTCCATGGAAATAAAGAGGAGGCATATACTTTTGGAGCAAGCTAAAAACATTATAATATCAGAGAAACAAGAAAAAAAAAAATGGAGAACGAGGGTCAGACAAACACTCTGGGTTACTGGATAGTTACAAACATCTTTTCCTTCATTGCTTCCAAAGCAATAGAACCTTAAAAGAAACTGAAGAAGAAATGAAGCCCATTTTCTAGATAAGCACAAACCTGAAGAGCGCTACCTCATATTCAGTATAAATATATAACATCTCTCTTTACTAAAACATTCCATAGTCTTTTTTCTTTTTCTTTTTCTTTTTTTAGTACAGAACAGGACAACAAGGAATGGACATTATGTGTCAAAACCTAAAAATACTATCCAAAACAGGAAAGTAGAACACACAAATCCCAGTGAAGCACGGCCATACCATAACGTGGGCCAACAGTGATTGTAAAAAAACATTTGACTAGAGACAAACATTACATAAGCTTTTAAAAACATCAGGACAAGGAAGACGGTCAACAAGTCAGTAGGAACAAAGAAGATACCAAAGAAGGGAGGCAAGGACACAATGGAAAAGCCAAATGAATTGTGTGTGCTCAATTTCACTAAAAAGGAACTTAGAGCCCATCCTGTAACAAAACTTTTCTTTACAGAGAACTCTTATTCTGAAGCATCAGTA
Source organism: Oreortyx pictus (assembly GCA_036925125.1). Classification (NCBI taxonomy): domain Eukaryota; kingdom Metazoa; phylum Chordata; class Aves; order Galliformes; family Odontophoridae; genus Oreortyx; species Oreortyx pictus. The sequence continues at coordinate 5,829,412 of JAUPFR010000010.1, read as the reverse complement.
GACGTATCCAGAATGAATCACCAGGATCAGATGATAGTCTCCAAAAATCCTAAAGGAAGTTCAGAAAACAATGCTGGTAGGTTGGTTGGCTGTTTTTACAACAGACTGTTCTTGACATTACACTCACAAAATGCTGACTTCCAGGAACTAGAATGGAGAAAGTCCACTCAAACACTGTTTCTTACTGCTCTTTCCTGAGGATCAGACACCAGCCACTGCCTGCAGATGTGACATTCAGCAAGCTGGGTCTGAGCTGATACAGCACCTTTGGTATTTGCTCACACAAATAACCTGACCTTTAGAAAAATAATAGAGATGACTCAGATCCAGAACTCCCGTCTTTACAAATTGTTTCCTGCAGTAGGTAGAATATGCAACCTACATAAAATAACTCCAAAGGACCAACCTATTCTGCTCTGGTTTCAAGAAGTCCTAAAAACTTCAGCTTTACTCAAGTACCTTTTGAAAGCATAACTGCCCCCACAGAACAAAGACCTGCTCAGCCAGTTAAACTCAGAGGATCACTACATGACTGCTGTGATAAACCAAGTAACATCTAATCCATACATTAGGACTTGGGTTTCCTCTTCAACTTGTTTTTAACAATTGCATATTATCTAGTAAATTCTAAAAAAAGGGTTTAATTACCAGGTATCAATCAAGCCACTAAGCATGTAATTTCCTTTCATCCAAATGAAAAGTGTTTACCCAGGCTTTTTCTAGTTCTTAAAGCAGTTAAAAGGAAGGACTCATCTAGTAGCTGCCCCACCAAAATGCACTGAGCGTGCAGTACGCTTTCATCCTGTCTCTTATCCCTAAGGCCACTTACAGCAAGCAAAAGCAATTGGGTTGCAAACCAAGAGGTGCAACTACCAGTTCCGATGTTGTTACTGACTGTGTAATGCTCAAACATATCTACTCACTACAAATATGTGAAATTCTATCCAAAAAAGTGCTATGTGATTTCTTTAATAAGCTATTAAACTCCTGTTTAAGCATGAAAACAAGGCATGCAATGCAAGTGAACCAAGACTATTGCCCAAACAGAGGAGAGGAACATCTCAGACTTTCAGCACTGTGATACTTTTAAGATGGGAAATTCCCCATTTGTTTTTTGAAAAATTTGAAGCACCTTCATCCTCTCCTTTTCTACACCTCCTTCCACTCAAACGTATCAACACAGGAAATCTGTTTACCATAAATGATACTCGTGCGACAAGAAACATTAGTCACGTATTTTATTTACCAAACAAATGTCCTCTTCTTCCAGTGAAAGCATGTTTCTAGACTACGAGTAGATACAATAACTTTCAGACTACAGCTACCACTAGTTGTCCCGGCATTTGAAAAAGGATCCTACAGTTATCACCTCTCAATCTGTTTCAGTGACCTACTAACCCAAATACCTCTATGAATGGGCCAATGGAAAAAGTGACAAGATTACTAAAACATGAAAACTCTTTCCAAGGTAACTGAATGAAAAGAACTGCATAAACCTCCTTCTAAAAATGAATCTCTGCTCCAGTAGTAAATTATTTAGGTTCTTACAGCAAGGCTGTAATGTACACAAATCACAGTATCCTCTTCCCTCTCCATAAATGTCAGACTGTATTTCTAATTAAATATCTGTCCTTATTTAAGAGCATTGTTCTTCATGGAGAAGCCTGCTATCAGCGGAAATATCCAAGTTATCATGTTATAAACCGGACATTACTCTTACACAAATTTCTCATTTTGCAATTCTGCAACCCACTTCATCTCCTGTTTGAAGGACAGAGAGGTGATGAGGAAGCCAAACCAGCTTTGTTCTGGGGTGCGTGAGCTTTGGTGTCACAAGCGAATCAGGGAGTATCTAAAGAAATTAAACTGTTGATTCTTCAGAAACACATGAAGAACAAACAAATATGAGCAACAGCCTTGGAAGCAGACAATGACAGTCGAAGTAACCAAACAAAATACACTAAGCATGTAGTATACTTTCATCATGTCTCGATCCCTAAGGCCACTTACAGCAAACAAAACCAACTGCATTGCAAACCAAGAGGTCCAAACACCAGTTCCAAAACTGCTACTGACTGTGTAATGCACAAAATTATAAGATGCAACAAAACCACTTTTACCTGAAGACACTCAGCAGGAGGGAAAGAGGAAACAAACCAGCGTCTCTCAAACCTTGATTTCTAACCTACACAGGACTGCATTTGCTTCCAGCTCCAGAGCTGCAGAGCTCAGTTCAGCTGCCGTGCTCTGGGAGTGCCTGCTACTAAAGCTCTTCAGAGGCCACACAAGGGAAGGAATCCTGCTGGATCTGGTGTGAGCAAGACTATGAGTTTTTAAACTCAAACAGATCCAAACATATATAAAAACAGACATGTAGGGGCCACAGCAGCCCTCCTGATGAAAGCATGGGCCTCCAAGAAAAATAAGTTTGAGAACACCTTCCAAAGATTTAAACTTCGGCTGGATATCTCTTCAGCATCTCTCTCCTGCTGAGGATCTTGTTCTAAGTGGACTGCCAAACATTTCACAGAAAGCCTTCTCAGAAATCAACAACAGTCCTTTCCCCTCTAATGTTCTCATGGCCAAACACCAACATCTTTTCTTTTATAAATCAATTATATGAACATTGAATTTGCGTTGGACTCAAAAGCCCAAAGCAGATAGTCTCCCCTTTCAAACAGTTGGGGCATTCTTTCCAGCCTCCAGCATAAGTCACAGCGCATGGCAAGAACCACGTGCACTAACTCGAAGCTATTCTTGCATCTGCCTACCTTTTTCACCCGTCAACTTTTCAGACTGGCATTAACTAAAAGACGACAAAAGCTGACCGAAGCCAACACAACAACACACGCAGAAGAAAGCAGAACTCCCATAGCAAAGAATAAGTAAAACACATGTAAATTCTGCACACTGACTGCTTGAAAATGAAAACCGGGTGCATGACAGAGATAAGCTTAAACAGGGCTGAAGCAAACTGATGTTTTCCACAGTTACCAGTAAAATAAAAAAGCATCGTTAAAAAATAATCTTGACATATTTAACAGCACTGTGTTAACTTCCAAGTGAAAGCAACTCTGCAGTTTCTTCAGTTCTACCAACCCAGAATGAAGAGTAGTTTGAATTACCGTTAAACCTCCAAAATAAAGACTCACAGGCTGAGGTACCAACGTAGTGAACAATTTTATAACTTAAAACATGGATTATCTAGCGCGCTTTCTCGTCTTTCCGGCGTTTATATTCTTCCTTCCCAATCCCTCTTTGCTCCTCTCACAGATCTCTTTTTTGAGAAAAAGACTGACACCAAGTTGAAGCTCAGGGAAAAAAAAAAAGTATATTTTATATGTGTGTATGTGAATCACACCAAAGCACACCATTGCCCGGTGCCTTTCTTTTAAGTTGATTTTGAGAAAAACACCACATCATAACTGTCTCACAGAACAATTAGATACCTGCTGTCTCAAGGAAAGTAAGGACTTTTGAGTCTTACTATTCCATTCCAAAGTCTTACCCCCATGTTCAAACCTAGAACCAATTCACTTGGTCAATGAAAAGTGTGAATTTCATGAAAAATTTCCCATGGAAGTTTTGTGTGCTGGATATTCATGCAATACACGGACACCCAAAAGCTGGCAACTCCCACCATGCTCCCACACTCCAGCCCACTCTACGCCTCCAAATTGCTGAGGATAACCACAAAGAATGGCTAAAGTGGTCCTATGAGCAGACATAATTTACACTGACAAAAAGACACTTTTGCTCACTCCAGCACTCACCCCAAGCTGCCAGTATTCATAAATGTCCACACCTGACACTTCTGCCAATACCCAAAGACTGTTTTTCATTCCTGAACAGTTTAACTATGCTAATTCAGTTAAGTTCAGCACACATAAAGGTTGTGGTTAAGTTCACAACTGCAACTGAAGTTGCTATTTGTTTGTTCTTTACAGTGAAAAGTGGACTAATACCCTGTGAGAGCAACTCTCTTCAAATCCCCAGCATCTTAGATCATGAATACATTCCTATCAAGTGACTGCCTGGGGTTTGCCCCTGGTTAGACACAACAAGTAGGAAAAAGAACACGGATGACAACATAAACTGGCAGAAATTATATTCCCTTACTTGGAATAGAATCTGACCTACATTGCAGCATCACTCACCAACTCACATGCAGTTACCTTTTCAAAGAATTTGTTGGGTTTGTTTTATTTTCTCCTGTGAATCTTTTTTTTTTTTTCTATATGCCAATGACACTTTGTGGAGAAATTCTGAACTGCATTTAGTAAGAGAGACAAAACTTGTTTGCATGTTTAACTCCACTACTTCATATCCTTCCACTGCAAACGGACTGACCGTGCACAAAGCTAGGCTTCGGTATAAGCCTTCCTAAGTGAGGATCTAAGGGGAAAAAGTCAGGCAGGCTGCTCATACAGCCTACCTGCACGTACACACTTAGTACTCTACAGGAAGTATAAAGTTACCTTATTAAAAAACAGCAGAAGAAAATGAATACAAATCACACAGAACAGCCTTTAATTGCTTTGGGATACATTAGAAAAAAAAAAAATCTGGTAGATCATTTATGGTGATTTACCTTGTGGTTAGTCTTATATAAGTATGTACATTAGATAATTTCATAAATGTGTATACCGTAATAACTCCCAAGTATTTTTTTCTCTATGTTAGAAGGAACCTGTTACAGCAGCCCAAGTTAAAATGAAAAAAAAAAAAAAAAAACAACAAATGTGATATAAGATCCTACTCTAGTTTACACTAATGGCAAAATCCCTGATGATCTCGAAAGATACAAAATAAGCCCAAGAATGCTTCCCAAAACCAACAAACATCAGCATGATTATGACTTACCTAAAAATAAACAAATCAACAAATAAGGGGGAGATGGGAAACCCTTTCAAGGTGCAAAAGTTCAAAGACCAACGCTCTGCTCTTCTTCAAAGAAATCTGTGAAAGCTGCGCGCAAAATGTTGATTAAGTTTCCCTCCCAATTTCATTCAGCAATAATTAGCTCACCTATAAAGAACCACTTTTAAAATTTCCATCATGTCCACCTTTCGTCAACAGGATATCCCACACAAATATAGAAGACAGCAATACAACTCTGAGAAATATATTTATTCATTAAAAAAAAATACAGATAAAAGACAAAATCATGAAAAACTGCTTTGGACATGTTTTATTTTCCATTTTAAACTGGTAGTGAATGAGTTGCAAATCCCATCGTGCACTTAAAGTATCCAAAATTCTCCACCACTTTTGACAGTTAAAAGATATGAGGCCTAAAAATGACGAGCAATGTCTGACAGCTGACAGCTCAGTATTTCAGAACCAAATGAAAGTTTGAGAATTACTGGAAAAAAAAAAAAAAAGAGAAGTGTAACAGAAAAATGAAGTTGACGACAGAAATAAACAAGCACATAAAAAGGAAGCTTCCTCACTCTGTTTTGTTTTGTTTTCAAAGAAGCATTATTAATCAGTAAAGCATTTCCTGGGTGCAAACTACATCACCCTTATCCTACAAACAATTCCTGCAGCTCCACTTCCTTTCTGCAAGTCTGCAGCAGTACTTACTTGCCTTTGCAGTAAGAAACAGTGCAGCTGCTCTTACACCTTTATTAGCTGGTTTCAAAACCCAAGCAGAAAACTACTGCAGAATTGCACTGCCACTGAAAATATGGAAAGTAGACACAGAAAAAGAATCCCGTCTTAACAGGTTACCTGACTAACTGAACCATTGTTTTGCACTCGGAATGTAAAGCTGTTTTGGCTTTAAAGTCCCATAACGTCTGTCTCCGTTGGTACTGATGCAGAATTGGAGCCCTAGTCTCCTTTCATGCAATGTACTGCTACTGAAGGCTTTATGAAATCCCATCCTTAAAATTGAGACATTAATCCTTACCCACACAAAAGTAACTCCAAGCACAGCAAATTAAAGGATGGCTATAAAAACACTTGCTAAACGTTTAAATAAAGATGGGTGCAACATATTCACATACAAGTGAAAATGTTTCTTGCTTATCAACCGGGAGCTCTCTCTGCATGTTGCATCAAGAAGAGATCAGATAAATTTTGCAAAAGAGGAATTATGTAATGTACACTATGGTCACACCACCACTAATTCCAAGGAAATGTTGTTAAGCAGACAGGGAGGGAAGGGAGGAGTTTATCCCTTCCACGTTTTTTTTTTTTTTTTAATGGAGTACGTCAATTTTACAGCTGACAGCTGAGAGAGAGGCTCTTTTAAGGAGTGGTACATACACAGAGCGATTTTACTACTCAATCCAAGAGTATATCCAGCCAAAATCGGGCACTGCAAATGGACAAAGCCTGAAAAAGACAGTTGATTGAAAAACAAATATTAAGGAGATATTCAAACTTAATCTGATCTCCCTACAGGCTGCTTTCTGTGGGGTTTCCCCACCGTTACCAACTCAGCATCGTCCACCTGTTCTTGGGAGCAGGATTAAGGAAAACAAGCAGCATGAGGAAGCAATACACACACCAGACTGACCAGGCCCCGCAACAAATACTGACCACCACGCTTACAGGAGGACTTCATTCCGGGGAAAGGATTTAGGAGCTCCAAGTTGAACGTTACCTCTTTTCACCGGCGGGAGGGGGGAGGCAACAAGCTGCAAGGGCATATTCTTTCTACAGAGACACGTCGTCGCACCCAACGGGGACGGGAAGAGTCCTTCCGTCATTACAACACGCGTGGAGGCACAGCCGGGCCGGCACCCAACCACGGGCCCGGCCTAAGCACGAACCGCCCCGGCTGGGCCTGCCCCGCGCGGGCCGGGGAAGCGAGGGGGAGCACAGAGCTTTCGGGGTACGACGCACCCCGAGAGCTGAGGGCACGCGTTCCGACAGGAAAATAAAAGGACGGAGGAGCGGCCGAGGCGGAGAGCGGCTCGCGATCCTCCCGCAAAGCCCCGGCGGTACCGAAACACGGGGGGGGGGGGGGGAGGGGGAAGGTGAAAGCAGAGCGAGCCCCCGGCCCCGCGGGCCGCCGTTTACCTGGAAGTCGGCCAGGATCATCTCTCGGTCCATGTTGGACGCCATGGCGGCCGGCGGCGGCCCCGGCTCCGCTCTGCCCCGCGCAGCGCGAGCTGTGCCGGCCGGAGCTAGGGGCTCATGGAGGCGGCGGGCCGAGCCCGGAGGGAGAGGAGAAGGAGGAGGAGGAGGAGGAGAAGGGCCGGGAGGAGGAGGCGGCGGGGCGGGCGGGGGCCGGAGCCGAGCAGCGCTGCCTCGCTCAACGGCCGGCGCGGGGAAGAGGAGAAGGAGGAGGCAGCGCCGCTCCGTCCCCGCCCGCACGGCGCCTGTCGCACATTTTGCCTGTCATCGAGGTCGCAAAGAGGCGCTTTGCGGCCGCCACGTGACCGCCTCCTGTCAAGCGCTCGCGGAGCGGGGGTGGCGGCGGCGGCGGCGCGTTTCCGGCAGCGACCGCGCGCTCCCGCTGAAGGGCGGGAGCGCGCGCAGAGCTCGCGCCGCCTTCCCGCCCAGCGCGCCTTAGGGAGCGCGAGGCCGCCCCGCCCCGCGGGGCTGCGGAGGGGAACCGCGTCCTCAGGGGCCGCCCCGAGGCCGAGGGGTTATGGGGCGGCCTAACGGGGCGGCCGTGCCCTGTGAGGAATAACAGCGGGCGTCCAACGGCGCAGCCCCGTGTCACGCCGTCCCTCGGCTCACGGGCAGGCTGAGCCCGCGGAGCTCCGCCCTGGAGCCAGGCTCCTTCCCCAGCTTTAAGAAACGAGAATTCTTTATTGTTATTTTTTTAATTTATTATTATTATTATTATTTTTCTATTCGCGTCGGCGAGAGCCGCTACCCACGAGCGTTCATATCGTGCAAATAGCAGAGCCGGCCGCGGGTCCCGGAGCCGCGCCGTGCGCGCCGCCGTGCGCGCCGCCGTGCGCGCCACCGCCTCCGGGACGCGACCGCCGCCCCTCGGAGGTGCAGAACCGCGCGCAGCTTCGAGCCCAGCCGCGCTAACGCCCCACTCGGGACGGAAAGGCGGAGGGGAAAGCTGCACGTTACGTTTTAGTGAGGCTGCCCGAGGGGCTTCCCACTGCCGCGCACCGCCCAGCACCTGCTGCGTGCTGCTGCCGGCTGCACCAGCCGCGGTGCGGTGCCCGTGGCGGAGCTGCAAACAAATCCACCCACGCATTGCTAGACAGTAACTGTAACGAGGTCTGAAAGGCAACTTTGGGGAACTGGACCGGAGCCAGTTCATTCCTGGCACCGGTTTGTGTTCTAGGTGCGCTTGTCGAGCTAAGTTACGCCGTGTTCGCGTCTATCGCTGGATTGTTGTAAAGAATGATATCTTCGCTGGATCAACGCGGGAAGGATTGGATCCAGAATGTGAAGGAGAGGTGAGCAGCCCGACGTGCCCCAGCTCGGGAAGCTCAGCTGAGAGTCACACAGCGAAGGGCTCTGTTCTCGCAGCTCCGCTCCGAGGTGTCCCCGGGCAGCGCACGGCCAGGTCTGCCCGCACAGCCCGCTGCTATCAGCTCCCCTCAGGAGGGGTTTTCGCTGCGGATTTTGGTCCAGCTCCTTCCATTTTACAGCACCGTTACCACTGTCAAAATGATTGCGACGAGGACGCTCCTTTCTGGAAGGCTTTTTGGCAGCCAGTACAGCGGAGGATGTCTGCCTGTTTGATCTGGGTGGGCAGCATAGCTCGCAGGAGGCCTGCAGCATCCCCGCCGCAGTTCACTTAAATTGTTTTCTCCGCGTGATGCGGTTAGCGGAAGACAGGGTTCTCCTTTGTTACTGTGAAACAAAACAAGTAGTGGGGGACTGCTGAAAGGCCCCCGAGTCCGGTTCTGCAGGACATCTGCACGGGGAACACCACCAAACCTGGAGATCGGGGGCACTGATTAGTGATGAAACGGGTCGTAATTTAATCCTCCTGGCACTGGATTCGTAGTGTCGCATATTATTTCATTTTCGCGCAGAAAAAAGCAACTGGACTTGAATGTACGGGTGTCACATACATACACATATACATCCGGAGTCATCTCTGGGGGAAATGATAATTCATACTTCTGTTGACAGTACTGCCTGCAGCACTGCTTCTGGCGGAGAGCTGTCATACCGAGGCCCTTGGACATGCTTTATTTTCTCCCTCGTTTCGTGCCTGGGGACAGCTGACAGCCCCGAGCACTGCGCTTTCCTGCTCGCCTCACCACCGTCCGCCTTTCCGTACTCGCGAACGAGGGGCGGTTGGGGGAATCTCTGCAGGATAACCAAAGCTGCACGCAGCTGCGGTGTAAAGGAGAGGGGCAGCTCCCAGCGCGGCGATCCCTGGCTGCCCTCCTGTCCCCGCGGGGCCGCCTCCGGCTCCTTTGGAGGCCACGGCCGTGTCCCACAGGCGCCCGGCGGTGGCCGTCCCCGCCTGGGCGCGGCGAGGGCCGTGCTCCCGGCAGCTCCCCGGTGCCCAACGTCTCCGGGCCGCCTCCCGCGTGGGGCCGCTCCAGCCAACGTCTCCGCGGTGAGGAGAGGCGGGCGGGTGCCGGCGGAGCCCGGCACGGACAGCCGCTCCTTACCTCCCGCAGGGCTCTTCGGGCGGAGCTCAGCCTCCCGAGGGCTCCTGAAACGTAAAGCGACGAGAGCGGCGTAGGGCGCGGAGTGCCGCTGTCAGATGGGCGCTGCCATCTCCACGCCGTACCGCTCCGCGGCCCTTTTGCGGGAAGACAAGGAATCCCTCGCGTCTTTCTCGGTGCCCACACGTACCCCCTCAAAATGGCACTTTCGAATTCCACCGCGAACGGCGCCAAGTCGAAAAGCTGCGGCGGATCGCCGCCTCCTCCCGCAGCGCCGGGACAGCGTCTCCCCGGCCCCGGGCCGCTCCCCGGGCAGGTGCCCGCAGGCGCGGGGCTCGGCGGCTCCCGGAGCTCAAAGAGCCCCGAACGCCTCTTTTTTATTTTTTTTCCCCCCTTCCCCTTTTCCCTCCCTCCCGGCCGCGCGATGGCCGCGGCGGGGCCGTAGGGGCGGGGCGGGCGCTGCAGGCCTTCCTGCCCCGGCCGCGCCGCAAACTCCGCCGCGCCTCCTTAAATCTCTGCCGTTAAAATGTGGGCGGGTGTTTCAACTCAAAAAGCGCTCAAATTTTTTTTCTTTTCAAAAAAAGCTGATGAGGTTAAAAAAAAAAAAAAAAAAAAAAAAAAGGGACGGACGGACGGACCGGGGGGGGGGGGGTGGAAGAGAGAGAGAGAGAGGAGAGAGAGAGGAGAGAGAGAGAGAGAAACCGGCTTGGTGTCCGTAGGAAACAGAAGTAGCGATTGTTTGCGCTTAAAGAAGGGAGAGCGCAGAGCCGCGGGAGGAGGCAGCGGGCGCGGAGCGGCAAGTGCAGCGTTGTGCGGAGCGGACGGAGCGGCGCAGCGCGGCTGTCATCGGCGGCGGCACCCCGGGCCGGGCGCTGCACCCGCGGCTCCTCCGACCCCGGCCCGGACGGCACCGGCACCGGCACCGGCACCGGCACCGAGGGCGGCGGGGGCCTCGGCTTCCCCGCGGATACGGCACGAGCCCACCCCGCCGGGCCGCCGCCCGCCGCCCCGCGGCCCCGCTGGATGTCCCGCGGCCGCCGCCGCCCAGGGCGGCCCCCGCCGGCCCGGATCGCGGAGCCGCGGAGAGGCCGCGGGAGTGAGGCCGCCGGCGGCAGAGAGAGCGCCGAGGGAGGGAGCGAGCGAGCTCCGGGCGCGCCTCGCCCCGCGCCTTCTGCCCGGCCCGGAGCGGGGCATGCAGCGGGCGGACCACGCTAGAGAAGACTTTGCCTCGGAGCCTGCGGCTGCTGAGGCTCAGATGCCGACTGTGAGCAGGGTGGGTTGTCTTCTTCCAGGATCTCAGGTCTGAGTGAGTCTCCGGTAAACGTACGTGTATATATGTTACGTGTAACATATATCATATGTCGCATAGCTCTTAATATATTTCCCCTCGCGACCGGCCAAAGGCTTTAATATGAGTTCCTCTCTATGTGGAAGCAAAGAAATCTTCTTTCAAGCGGAGCTGCAGTTTTGCCGAATAATCACGTGTGAGTTAGGGGCGGGCTCTTGGCAAGGAGTTTCTTTACGAGTATTTACTACAAGGTCTACTCCAGAAGATTAACCATCCCAATCCTTCTGTCAGTCTCCGATGCCATGCCTGGTTAAAAAAAAAAAAAATCTCATCTTTTTCTGATCGTCAGTCACCCTAAAGAATGGCCGAGCCTTCTGGGAACGAGCTGGCGTCCGCGGCTGCCAAGGGGGACCTAGTGCAACTCACTAATTTGTTGCAAAAGAATGTAAACGTCAATGCACAAAATGGATTTGGGAGGACTGCGCTGCAGGTTGGTATCCAGAGAGGGAGAATATATTTCATCACTGCTACCTACTTGACCCGGGTTGCCAAAAAGACAACGCTTTGAGCAGGCTGGTGGAGAAATGCGAGGGCTTTTTCAACGAGTTGGATGCCATTTTTTATAACTTTAGTGGCTCCAGCTCCCTAAAATGACGTACTTGAAATAAAAGTGCTCAGAAGCAGTGGTTCAGCCGGGGGTCACCCTCGGAGGCGGACGGGCTGAGAGTTGGGTGCGATTTGGGATACTCGGAGGGGAGGAGGCAGAGAATGGAACAGAGGAAAAGAAAAAGAAATCACCGTAGGTGAGCAGGGCTCAGGGCAGGTCTGTAAACACCGATGTGCTATGGTTTGGAGCTGCAGTTCTTGGTTCTTCCCCCCCTCCCCCCCCCACCCCCCCTCTCCCCTCCCCAACTTTCCCTCTTAAAATGTGCCTTGTCCGGGTGCTGGGCTCTGCCGCGATGGTACTTTTCCTTTATGCGCTGTTTGTGCCGAATGACCTTTCTCGTTCGGAGGCTGCACAGCACCGAGCACCTTCGATGCGCGCTCGGAGCCGCGGAGCGGCACCCCGAGCCCCGCCACCGCCTCTCCATTCATCATTAGGGCTGAAAATTGCCCTTTCTCAGCTCGGTGGCGGGGCGGGGGTTCGGCTCTTTCATTTCTGACCGTCCGTGGGGTGCTGTGTCCTCGTTTTTCAGCGTGGAGCCGCGCAGGCAGCATTTGGAGCTCATCCAACTGCGAACTGTTGCAGCTGATGAAAGATTTTGCTTTTTATAATATCAGATAGTGACGGCGAAAAGGGTCGAATCCGTACGGGATAGCGAAAGGAACGGTTTATAAATCAGGAGAAAGTGTGTGGTTATTAGTACCGAAGGTGAAACAGAGGGACGTGGAAGCAGAGCTCCGGGGCTTATTAATTTCAACACGTTAGAAAAATCGTTTGTTAACTCTTTTCCCCCCTCCCCGAAACCACGAGAATCATTTCTGAAATTTTGTTTGTAAAAAGCAGAGGGCTTGCGGACGAACTCGAGATATATTTACAGATTTTTTTTTTTCTTTTTTTTTTTCTTTTTTTTTTTTTTTTTCCTTCTGATTTGACATCGACATGTTGCATTCTGAAAATGAGCACCTCTCTGAAAAGCGGGGCTGGCCCTGGTGGGGGGCACATCACCGGGGCCCGAGGGCTGTACGATTTTTTGGAGGCTCTTCTCACCCAAATCGGGCACCGGGTGACTGTGCGGGCACTTGGGGCAACTTTTTATGAGAGTGAAAGGATGGAAATTAAGACACTCGCAGCAAAAACTTTGCAAAGGAGAAAAAAAAACTCCCAGCTCGGGGCTTCGTCCTCGGGACTAAGGCTGAAAAGAGATGTGCAGAGCAGCAGTGTAATTGCTGAGAGCTGCTCCGTGGGGCTGCTTCTCACGGGGGCACAGCACCCGCACCCCAAACCCGCTCCACGCTGCGACCATCGGTCCTCGCCGGGCAGAGAGGGGCAGCCCGGGGCAGAGCAGGAGGGTCCGGGCCACTGCTCTCTGTGGGTACCCCGCAAAGTGGGCTGCGGGTGCGTGGCTGCCCTCGGAAGAGCTCTGTCGGTGCAGCCTCCCAAATTTAAACAATCTCTCAATACTCTCCCAATCATTTCTCAATAATCTCTCAATGATCTCTCAGCAAAAACGGACGGGCCGCCTAAATACCTGTATTTGTGGGTATACATTTACGCCCCTGAATTTCTGTTTAATTCAGCAGCTGCTCGGCTTCTCTTCCTCTCTGCTTTTTGTTTCAGACGAGGTGCTCTCTGCAGGCCTCAGTGCCCGTCCTGCCCCGGTTCTCCCTGTCACAGTCACGGGCTGTTGCTCGCTCCCAAGCAGAGCCATGCAGAACGGAGCCGAGCAGCCCCCGGCCCGGCTCCATCCCCTCTGTCAGCGTTTTCTCCCCCCCCGCATGTGGCAGTGCAGCCTCACTCCCCGAGCCTGCCTTCCTCGAGCCTATTAGCTCCCACTTCAACCAAAAAACTCTTTTTAAATCCACAAGAAACACACCCGAGCCCTCCAAAAATACTCCCTAGGACATCCCAGTAATTTTACCAACACAAAGGAGGGCTCGCACTGCTCCTGTTTTCCCTCTCCCCCCCCGCTCAGAAGTGAAAGAGGGCTCGGGGCAGTGTGCTCAGAGCAGTGCCTTCCCCGAGCCTCTGCTCTCTGCACACACCGCCCCGCGCCGGGGAAGAAATGAGATTTATTAATTAGAGGAATAGTTAGAGGAGCCTTTATTTTATTTTTATTATTATTATTATTTTTTTAATGTTCTTTAAAAGCCAAATGCATATTTTACACCAGGAGACCTTTGGGCCAAATGCTCTGTGTAAGTTGTGCTGAATTATTTAGCATCCAGTGCACTGTAACATTAATTCATGCTGATAATTTTTTTTTTCTTGAATCATTATTATTTTTTGCAAGGTTTTCCAATCGGTTCTAGGGAAATACAGAGGACATTTCTCTCGTATTTGACACTTGCAGTGAGGCTGATGGCAAGGCCAGGGCAGTGCTGCCAGAGGGGTGTGCAGGGCAGTCCCTGAGAAAACAACAACAACAACAACAAAGAGGAACTGGGTGGAAATCGGTGCGGGCTGACAAGTCCCAGATAAGGCAAATTTGCATTCTAATTTTTACTGATTTTATGGTGCAATCGAAACAATTTAGAGAGGCATTTTAATTTTATTTATTTTTATTTTTTATTTTTTCCTGAGAGGAACAATCAGAAAAACCCAACGATTGTTTTTGAAGTAGGGATGAGTGTAACAGCGGAACGCAGCCGTGGTTTGCTTATAGTAAAATTATGGGATCACAATATAATCAGAGAATCATTTAATCGTAGAAAAAAATGTGTTGGTTTTAGAAGAAAATACGCAGGACTGTGAAACACTCCTTTTAACTTCTTCTCAGGTGACATTCTGAGACTCAAACACCGGGGAGAACAATTTCTTGGAGCATTTATTTTTCTTAGCAGCCAGAACTATGGCACGGCACAAATATTTGCTTTATGATAATGCACAGACAATGCAAACACCTGAGGGCTTATCAAAACACATCGCGCATTTTCTATCGCTGAGGTACACAATCTCTGTTCCTCGGAGACCCAGAGCTGATGCTGTAAAGGTGTCTCGGAGCAAACAAGAAGCGGGCCGGGCTCCGTGTCCCTGCCATGAGGAGCCGAGATAACTTCTCGGGGAGAAGTCGCGTCCCTCCCTCGCTGCCCGCTGCAGGCGTTGATCTCTGAGGCGGAGCTGTCACCGCCGAAACACCGCCAGCTCCCCTAACGCTGCCGAGGTCAGCGAGGAAGGCTTAAGATTAGATGTAGCGTCGGGTGCTTGTAGCCGGACGGAGCCGGGACGGGCTGGGGGCTGGGGGCTGGGGGCTGGGGGCTGGGGGCTGGGGCAGCGCGGAGCCCCGCGGGCGCTCACCTCTCACTCGGTCCCGCAGGTGATGAAGCTCGGCAACCCCGAGATCGCCCGCAGACTGCTGATGAGCGGCGCGAACCCCAACCTGAAGGACAGTACCGGCTTCGCCGTCATACACGACGTAGCCCGAGCGGGTTTCCTGGACACTTTGCAGACCCTGCTGGAGTTCCACGCCGACGTGAACATCGAGGACGCGGAAGGCAACCTGCCGCTGCACCTGGCGGCACAGGAGGGCCACGTGCGGGTGGTGGAGTTCCTGCTGCGGAGCACCCCGAGCCGCGTGGCACACCAGAACCGCCGCGGAGACACCGCGCTGGACGTGGCCCGGCTGTACCGGCGCAGCGCCGTAGTGCGGCTGATGGAGGGCGGCCCTCCGCCCGCGGCCGACGCCGACTGAACCGGGCCCCCTCGGACCTTGTGGCTGCCAGCCTCGTTTTTCCCTTTTTTTTCTTTTTTTTTTTTTCCTTTTTTTTTTTTCCTTTTTAATAACGTTTGGTTCAACCCTCTTTCTATTTTTTTTTCTTTTTTTGGTCGTTACGCTTTTGGAATAATCGATTGCGTGAATTCGAGGAGTTGCAGAGGTGGGATTTTAGCTGAGGAAGATGATTTCAGCGCACGGCGGCGGCTCGCAGCACTCCTGGCCCCCGCCGTGCCCACGCCGCCGCTTCCAGCACCGCGCTCTGCAGTGTATCCCCGCTCATTACTCAGCCATTAACCCGAACGCTGTATATCCACCGCTTAACGTTCCTTTTCTGCGCGGGGGGAAGGAAACAGCCCGCGGGAATTCTTCCCCCGCTCGCTGTTCCCCCTCCCACCCCGCCCGGCTCGGTCCCACGCGTGTTGGGGTCGGGCAGGGACCGGGGTGGGGTGGGGGCACAGGACCCGGGAGCGCCGCTTCGGGCAGCAGCCTCAGTTTGACACTAACAGGAGCTCGTAGGAGTAGGTCGCTCGCTTTCTAAATGTAGATGACACTTTTCCCCTTTGTGTATTTAAACTTTCACCGAGCTGCCTTTGAGTTTAGTTACCAGAAACAACGTAAGTGGCTTTTCTTTTTTTTTTTTTTTTTTTTTTTTTCTTTTGGTCAGAGGTTTTTCAAGAGCTCAGTTGGGCACTCCGAGCCGAAAAAAAGTGCGTTATTCTCCAGTTTCAAAATAGCAGATCATAAGGGGCAGAAAAAGGAACGCGAGAGGGCTGCAGCGCTACGGCTCCTCCGCTCCCTGCCTGAGCTGAGTGCAGTTTCGACGCTCGTCAGAAACGATCCCTTCGGCACCTCCGGTGTTGTTTGATCTGGGGAGAAACAAAACGCACGATGGCTGCGTCCTCTGAATATTCGGATACCGTGCAATTTAGGAAGCGTCGCGTCAGGTACTCGCGAGGTTATTTCATTGTCTGCGCCTAACGAGCAGTGTAATCCCTGAACCGTTCCAGAGCCTTCCCCTAAGGCCGAAGCCCCCCGTTACCCCGCGGAGCGGCGGGAGGGGCGGCGGGCACACGGCACGGAGCGGGGCGGGCCCAGGGACCCTCGGCGAGCTCTGCGCTGCGGGGTCCGACTGCCGAAGGCAAGGGCTTGTGTGTGTGTGGGGGGGGGGGGGGGGGTTACAGCAGCGTGAAAGGAAAGACTGGCTGCAAAAAAGCACCCGAAAGAGATGGGGTGTACACCGCTTTACGTTATCTTTCTGAAAAAAAAAAAAAAAAAAAAAAAGTGTCTAAAGGCAGACCCGCAAAATGAGTTCCCATTGTTTTCCGGTATCAATAATTTCCTGGAACTGTCCGTCCCGTCGCTGTAATTCTCACAACCACTGTGTTCTGCGTTCTGTGATTAAAGACCTCTGTGCACCACATAGCTTCGCGCGGTTCTGTGGCGCGGCCGTTCCCGAGGGGCTGCGGACCCCCTCCCACCCGCAGCAGCTCCTGCTCTCCCACACCCGCTCCCCATCCCCCCCCCCCCCCCCAGAGGCGCTCCGTGCTGCCGCGCTGCCCGCACCCCCGCCCCGCCCTGCCGGTGCCCGCGGGATGCTCGTGGCTCGCGGTGCGCTGCTCTCCCGTCCGCAATCCCTATTCCTCGGACAGATATGGCACACTGACACCTCTCCCCCCCCCCCGCCCTTGGCATCGGGAGGGGAATGGATGCTGGAAAGTCACCGGGGAACGGGAGTGGGGTCTTCCCTATGTGCTGCAGTGCTCCTCGGCGGGGATCTTTGTGCCCCAGAGGGTTTCCGAGCTCGAGAAGTGGCTTTGGCGACCCTTTCCCTCGCGCTCTGACAGCAGCAGAAAGTCCCTTTTCACAAAGCCTCTCGGTGATAGCGTCAACAGTAACACCTAGCAGAGGACGCAGACACTCAGATGGAACGAAATATCTGCTTGAAAGCTTTTATTCAGACAGAAGCCATCAGAAAAAGGACATCTATCTCCCGGGCAGGAAAAAACCCAGGCTCAGCCCAGGAGCTGCGCAGCCGGGGCCGCGCACACCACAACCGCAGCGAGTGCGGTGCGGAGAGATGGGGAACAAAACGCATCAGCGCTGCCCCGGGCGCGGAGCCCTCTCCCCTATTTCGGGGTGCGGGGCTGAGCTGTCCCGCTGACCTCTGCTTCTAAATTACAGCGGGAAGGAATGCTGAAATACGACAGAAAAGGCGCGGGTCCCGGAGGGATGCGGTGGAGAACGGCCCCTGGGTCTGAGGGGAGCGGGGAGGGGGCACGGAGCGGGGTCTGGGGGTGAGCCCC
Source organism: Oreortyx pictus (assembly GCA_036925125.1). Lineage (NCBI taxonomy): Eukaryota > Metazoa > Chordata > Aves > Galliformes > Odontophoridae > Oreortyx > Oreortyx pictus. Next base: position 5,811,891 of record JAUPFR010000010.1, on the reverse strand, counting down.
GGCAACAGCGACGGCGGGACGGCGTCCCATGAGGAGGTGCGGTGAGAGGAGGGATGGGCGAGTTGTTCCGTGCTGGGGTGAGGAATTACCTTCGCGGGAAACGCCGTTGCAGCGTTCATGTGAAGAAAGGGTTAAAACGTCAGAAAACCGCCACTTCGGAGCCTCTGAAAGAAAGAGGGGGTGCCACTGCCATCGGAGCACCCGGCGGCTCGGTGGGGCCGGGAGCGGTCCCGCGGTATTATCCGCTTCCCGGTGGAGCGTGACTGCCACGGAGAGAGGGGGGGGGGGGGGGGGGGGGGGAGGGAGAAGCCAAGAGAGGAAAAACCGCATTTATTCGGGAGGACGGCGGCACTGCGCGTGGCGGGGGTGTGGAGGGAAAGACAGCAGAAAAATTAAAAAAAAAAAAAAAAAATTAAAATAATACGAAGAAGAATAAAGCAAAAATAGAAAGCAGGGAAGCCAGGCGGCCGCGGGCAGGGCGATGGCTCCGGGCCGCCGCGGGCAGCGCAGCCCAAGTCCCCGCGCAGCTCCGGGAGCCGCCGCCCGCCCTCAAAATGCCGGTGTCGGCGGAGCGCCGCCGGCCCTCAGGGAGCGGGGCCGTCCCCGGAGTCCTCCGGGCTGGGGAGGGGAGGGGGGGGGGGGGGCAGCGCCCGGCTCCGAAACCGTTAGCTCGTCTCTACGGTTCCTTTCCCCTTTCTCTTCCTGTCCAAATATTTTTAAATTTACGCGCCTTAACTAACAGTCTGATTTTACTTCGTGAGTTTCCTCCGCGGGCTCCGCCGCCGCCGCTTCCCTCAGGCCCCCCGCCGCGAGGGGCCCGGCCCGGCCCGGCCGCCCCGCTCCGCAGCCCAACCGCGGTGTTACTTTTCCCTCCTTTTCTTTCTCTATTTTATTTCCTCTCTCTCTCTCTCTCTCTTTTTTTTTTTTTTTTTCTTTCCCCCCCCCCCAATCCCTCTCCCGGAGCCGAAGAGCCGCAGTGCGGTGAGTACAGCGCACCCCCCCCCCCCCCCCCCCCCCCCGGCTCTCAGGGTCCCCCCCCAAAGCCGCCCCATTCCCGTGTCCCAAAGGCGAAGTGCCGCTGCCATCCCCGCACCGCTCGGGGTTGTGGGGGGGGGGGGGGGGGAGGAGGTGTGTGTGTGTGTGTGTGTGTGGGGGGGGGGTCCCAGCGCGGAGCGTTCATCTCTCGGAGTGTTCGCGTCGCCTCCGGGCATTATATCGGCGATATTTGGGCAATGCGACGGGAACTGAGGGGAGCCGCTGAGAGGAGCCCCGAGCTGCGCCTGTCCCGAAAGAGAGAAACGCTGCGGGGATAGCGGGGCACCGCGCGGCACCTGCGGGAGCGCCGACGGCTGCGGCTGTTCTCACAGCGGAGCTGGGTCGGCTCCGGACGGCGGGGAGCGAGGCACAGAGCCGGGCGGGGGCACAGAGCCCCGAGAGCCCCGCGGAGGAGGCTCGAACCTCCGAGAGGCACCGGCTGAGCACCGGCTGAGTCCCGAGCGGCTCCGCGGGGAAGCGCGATTCCCCCCCCCCCCCCCCCCCCAAAAGCGCCGCGCTGCTCCCGGAACGGCTTTCTGGCGGTTGCGGAGGTGCGCGCAGAGGGGCACCGGTATTTATGGGCACCGACGAGAAAAGTTTCGCCGTCCGTGAGAGCGCAGATGCTGACGCCGCAGCCGCGCGGAGGGGAGCGCCGGGACGCGGCTCCCGGCGGAGGAGTCCCCGCAGCGCTCGGGGCCCCCACGCGGGACCGCTTCCCCGCAGCCGCTCCGCCACCGACACGCAGCGCTGAGCGCGGGCTCAGGGAGGCTGAGAGGGACAGAGACACAGCGCGGGGCCCGTGGGAAAACGGAGCGGACGGAGCAATTTCTTTGCGGGGTAAAACGCACCTTCACGAGGGGCAGCTCAGCGCGTTCCGCCGCCTGCAAGAAGGGCTCCCGCTAAACCTAACAGCGATTCCCTAGTGGGCGAGGATCCCACGTAGGCCGTAAGCTGTCAGCACCCACTGCGGTGGGAACGGGGGACACCGAGGGACGCCCCGCCGTACCCCGGCAGCGCTCTCTCCTCCCGCTGCCCCGGGCGCTGATACGGAGCGATTCCGCCGGCTCCGGGCGCTGGGCTCGCGTGGGGGGCAGCGGAGGGCCGGGGTACGTGTGCCGGGAGCAGCGCTCTGCACGGCAGTGCTCCTGTCCCGGGCTGCCCGCAGGTACCTGCTGCTCTCAGGCTGTGGAAAGGAGTCGGATAGGAAGCAGGAGTTCAGTAGGAAAGCGTGCTTTGTCGGATGGACGCTGTCGCTGTTAACAGTGTCACCAACGCGTGCTCTAATTACTGCGGCGCATATGGCATAGATGGCTCGGGTGGGTTTTTGCTCTCAGTGCTTTGCAGTAAGAGCCGCAGACGGAGCTCTGGTGCACCAGATGCCCCCGGTACAGCGATACACCCTTGTAGCAAACTGAACAGCAATTTCCTTCCCGTACGAACCTTTTAATTTATAGAAACATATTGTTTTGTGTAAAGAAGGCAGCAGATAATTAACTGTATTCATTTAATCTAATTATAGGCCTCTGAGGCAAAAAGCTGACACTTTTCATTGTGGTATATTCAGAGAAGTTAATTGAAAAAACATTGCAGCCACAAGGCAGAACATGCCCCGCGTATATTTGATACTAATTCTTTTTTTTTTTTTTTTTTTTCTGGAGGAGCGGGGTGAATGTGATGCCCACCCGAGATAAGGACTGCTGCTGCTCGCGGAGTAGGGCAGATGCTGCGGAGCCGTTATGCAATGCTGCAGCGCTGCAATATCCCCGCAGTCCCGGAGCCAACCACAGAACAGCTTAATTTGCCAAATTGCGAGCTGGTTTTGTAATGTACACAAGTATCTATTACAAATTAAGAAAGGACTGAGGGCGCCTTTAGCTGGGACGGAGGTCAGGGTGGGAGCAGAGAGCCGTGTCTCGAGGTGCTGGCTCAGTGAGCAGCCCCCAGCCCTCCCGATCCCCCACGACGAGAGTTTGTCGGAGTTCTCAGGCAATAGGGGCACCGGAGCTGGGTCACTGGCAGCGTCCTCTGCGGTTTTCAGCTCTCAGCATTACACGCTGACAAACGCACAGCGAATCAACGCTCGCGGCTCCCGACTGCATCACAATAAATGCACGACGGACCCTTTGCTCCCATGAGTAATTTCTCCCATCACCTGATGCACGCCAGCAGCTCCATCTGACAGCGCAGCCGCTTTCGTTCTCAAAGGGAAAGTGAAGCAGCAGAGCCTTCCAGAAGAAAGGGGCTGCACCAACCCCCCCGCGCTGGCTGGGGGCAGAGCCGCCGCTTCTGCTAAAGCAATCCCAACCGATCGGCACAAATAGCAGTTTTCCCCCTGTTTTACCAACGGAAAGGAGCAGGTGCCCGCGGCTCCGGGAGCAGCAGCAGCCCCTGCCCGTGGCTGTGCCCCCCCCCCCCCCCCGCAGCCCCCCCCTTTGCTCCGCTCCCCCCCTTCTGGAGCCCAGTTCCTGCAGTGATGCTGCGAACGAGTTCATCGCTGGCGGCCCTATTTCCAATCACTTTAAGTATTTTCAAAATGTAGTTTGCAGAAATAGGGTCGGTTTTTTTTTTTTTTTTAACAGTGCTTAAAAAAGAAGCTTGTTGCACTTTTGCAATTCGAATGTTTGTTAACAAAAGCAGAGGAAGTCTGAAAAGTAAACAGTGACATGCAGTCACCTTAAGTCTGGCTCGAGAGCTCCAGAATATTGAGCAAAGCAGCTTTTTAACGACAAAATAATGTATCGCAATAGAAGTTACCCATACCCCACGCTGATTTTCTTATATTCCTATTCTTCTGTCACAAAAGATGAATCTCAATTTGCACAGATATCGCACTCGGGCACTCAGCCCATGCCTGAGGCACACTCTGCTCCCTCCCCTCCATGCTCAGCCCTCACTCCCCTCCCTGTACAACGCTGGGGGGATCCCTGCCCCACTCCTTGCTCTGTCTTCCTGCCCTCCTGCACTTTATTTTCACCTCCTGGTGCAAACCTTTCATCTGTACCTCACCCCAGCTCTCCCTCTAATTATTTCCCCTGGCACCTCACCCTGATTATCCTTAGGCGGCTCTCACATCCTTTCCCCCGTGCCTAGCAGAGTCTCACTGTACCTCCACGCTGTTCCACTCACAAGGACTCACCACGCTCCCCCCCATCCGACCCCAGCCCAGGCTGCCCCAGCTGCCCAGGCGTGGGGTGACAGCACTTGGTCCCCTGCCTGGAAGCACGCAGGCCACTCTCTGGGGACCACAGATGCCCTTTCTCCACAGCCACATTCCAGCTGAGATCTTACAGTGTCTCAGAACTCTGTTACATTTGGATGCACTTCTGTGAAACCACATCAGTTGTGCTGCCAAATTTTGAGCTGCTGCTCCGAAGGTGCAGTGCCGGGCTCGGCCAGTGTCAGTGTTGCCTTTCAGACTCCTTCTGCAGAGACACGGGGACACCAACCCTGCTGAACGGAGCATTTTTAATATTATTATTATTATCATTGTTCCTGAACACAAGCAATAAATTTTTGTTCGCTTTGTGCTTGAGGATGATCGCTGTGATTTATCCAGAAACTGCCAGAAATTAAACCTGGGGCAGATATTCGGCTTGGAACACATCAGCACAACCGTTAGATGCTGTGGTGGGGCACAGGGCTCGAAGCAGAGCAGTGCCACGGCTCTGGCCTGGGTGAGGGAGATCTTTAGGTGACCTGGATGGAACTGTTCCAGTTGGTGGAATTAATCAGAATTCAGTCAGATTTTGAAACAAATGATCCGAAGGTGCTCCACAGAGATGAAGGCATTCAGAGGGAAGAAGTGCAGGAGCTGGTTCCAGGAGGAGAACACCAGCAGGGGCAGAAGCCCAAGCAGTCTGCTTGGGGTTGTTAGCCACCCCAGCTTCTGGGCCACCATGTGACGGATGAAACCTGCGCAGTAACTAGTGCTGGGTGCTAGTTTGCACTCAGAATTGTTACTTTTCACTGTATTTATTTATTTCTCTGTTAAATGGGAGAGAAGCAGACTCACAGGAGTTCTTTCTAATGCACAATGAGCTTCCTGTCGATTTGCAAGGTAAATCACTGTGTGTTTTCCTTTTTTAACCTGTAAGATTAATGCTTTTCAATTCTGTCAGCAGAACAAATGGATTGTCTGTCACTTGACAGCACATTTGCCTAAAAGATATCTTCTAGCTTGAAAAGAAGCTTGTTCAGGAAGTCCTGTGGCCTTTGTTTTGCAGGAAGTCAGCCCAGATGAAATGGTGGTCCCCTCTGGCCAGTTCACCTCTGTCAGGCTTTGTGATTTTGACAGCAAAATTGGACAAGGCTCTGAACTTTCTGTGCTGTTAAAATATTTGGAACGGGGCTGCACACAGCCTGAGCTGGAGGGAACGTGGCTGCATTTATGCAAAATGCTTTATGTGACTGTTTGTAATCGTATTATCTGTGGTCAAAACGGCAACCTGTGACAAAACTGTACGGAGAAAAGGGCAAAATGAAAACTGCTCTAATAAAAAAAAAGAAAAAAGTGTATACATAGATATATATATATACAGAGAACTAACCTGGCTTCATACACCCTCCTCCCCCCACAAAAGCTGAATTTTCGTGCTGGGTGTTGCTGCTTAGCACACACGTGTGTTTGCCTTTCCTAGAAGTGCAGGTGTTCAACAAGTTCAGATTTTCTTTTCCTTTTAAGCTTCAATACTAAAGGCTCAGCTTGCAGTGCTCACTTCTGGGACTGCTGCAGCACTCCTGTGACCTGTCTCCTTCGTAAATGCCATTTGTCCCTCAGCATCTTCCTCCATTTGACACAGTTTATCAAAGTTTAAGGACAGCAGAAAATTTGGCCTGACAGCACCGATGTAACAAGGCACAAAGCAGTCTTCAAAGAGAAAAAGTAGCAGGAAGTTCTCTCATACCAGGTATTAAAAATAGACTGCACCAAGTACTGGAATGCACACAGTGGTTATGTAATGGGTTTTCAGTGACATGCATTAGGAAATACTCTCAGAAAATGGTTTTCCTTCATAACACCCAGTCTACTTCTCTGAAGTTTGGAAGTTCTTCATGTGGATACTTCTAAGAAGTCAGAAATTACAACGTTCATTTGAAAAACCTATCAATTAGCAAGCCACATAATGACACCATCTAATGGTACAATTGAAGTATTTGAATTTAATATACCATTTTCATAATGGCACAATATGAAACATATGATGGAATCCCGTTTTTTCCCCACATGTTAGGCTTGATTTATTTCTGACAATGTAGTAATTTTGCACTGGAGGCACCAGAAGAGAGAAATCAATTTGAGTACATGACATAAATAACGAGAGTGCCGGCTGTTTTGGAGCACTGAGAAGAGTGCATTTGTTATTAGGTGCCTTTTATAAATGGGAGGCATCAGGGGAGCACTGAGAGGAGTCAGAGGAGTTCTATCCAGCTGCTCCTATATGGGGGAAGCTGAACAGTGAATTATTTTGAAGAACATCTTCCTCAGACTTTTCCTCAAAGCTCTCCTAGAGGTCCAGCCCTTGGATCTCTGAAGAATAATGTGAGAAGATAATGAAGGTGATGGAAAGAGTTAAAGTCCACCTTTGGGATTTTCACAGTCCCACTGTTTTCTTGCATTATATAATGTTCAGAGCCAGTTTTCAAGTATACTCTGCCTACAGCAAGGGTGTCGATACAAAGAGAACAATGTTACTTTCCTCCCTGCCCCAACATTTTTCTGTTTTTCCATCGAAGCCTTCAGACTTTCAAGGCTACACTGAACTTATCACTCTCAGTATTAATTTGTAAATACATTTACACACCTCTGCTGCCCTGGTCAATGCCTACACCACAGTGTCAGGATTTTCCACGTTGCCACATATCAGGGTGTGCCCAGCAGCACAGGTAGGGACAGTTTTCATCACCCACCTGCATCAGACACAGGGAGCTATAGGAAGCATTACAATGGGTGAAATCCTGCCCACATTTTGCCTCCTACAAATAAGTTTTTCCTCTTTCATGCAACGTATGAAACACAAAGAAATCCTGAATGGTCAGACATGACCATGGTAGAGCAGTGTGAGACGTGCTTTAAGATAAGAACTCCACTCTCAGTTGGGTCTGGCTTTTCCTGTGACACCTTTAACATATTTTCTAAGCTAAAAATCCTGGAGCATTACTCTTTCACTCTGATCTCTTCTGTGTGAGAGCACAGGAAAGCCTGTGAGCTACTCCAGGCACAATCAGATAAAAGACTGGATTTGTTTTCTCTCATGACTGTCCTGAAAAATGACCGAATTTAAAAATCCATACTGATGTGCAAGAAAACCTGTACCATGCCCAGTGCATTTCAGAAAGATACAGAAATAATACAAGCAAGAGAGCAAGCTGTCCCCTTGTAGGGAAACTGTCTGTTAGCTAAAATATTTAGAAACATCTGAAATGGCAGTCTGAGAGAAAATGAAATGGAGAAAACTGAATCCATGCAGAAAATCTACATTGCAAGACAATGAAGCGAGCATTAGAGCTGAGACAAAACTTCTGCTTTTAAAAATGACCAATATCATTTCTTTTAAAAGTGATCAAGGCCACAAAAACGAAAGAAAAAAAAAATGCTTAAATGATGATCGAGTCCATTTGCTTCTGGTTGTTTTATACAAATGTATTTCTGGGAATCTGGAGTCAGAAAGTAAGCTGTGAATAAATCAGCACTTGTTTTTCTACACTGGTGCACATGCAGAGCTGCAGTTGTTTACGTGGGGAGGAACGCTGCTCATGCATAGTACTCAGAAATGCTCCCAACTACAGGCAGACTCTCATCGTTCAGCTTGAGTGTTGTACATGAACTGAAACAAATAACATTCTATGTTTCCTTTCACATTTTAAAACAATTTTCGTGCAAGCCAAACTGCCTTGAATCAGCTTTCATCCATTTTGAGGAAAAGCCATTTTAGGGCAAGAGAGAACTCCTGTTTCATGCAGGTTTTCTGCAAGCTGTGCTCCTGTGAATTTTTGTGACTGTATCTGAGTGTTATTGGATATATGCACTTGACTTTTCATACGATATTTGCTGTCACTGATTTTGACATTCGAAGTCAATGTTTCAGAGAGATCTGTAGTTGAAAGCTTGCATTTTGACTGGATTTAAAACCTTAGGTCTTTTCTGTCCCTACACAAACATGGGAAATCTTATTTACAAATTCAGAGAATTAAAAAAAAAAATTTTTTTTTCAAAATCAACTGTTATTTTGCTTGCAAATCTCCTTTTGTTCACATACCTGTGTTCTCTTCATGCTGCTGACTTGTCTAAAGAAAAAAAAAATCCTATTAGTGTGTTCATAAATTGGGCAGAATGGTTGCAAATTAAGAAAACAAAACAAAAGCTCTCCCACACCACATTTTCATCAGTTTTCCTGAAATGCAGAGATTATTCTGTAGTACTCAGGGACATAATTTTATGGTAGGAAGAAATGCTGAATTTTACACAGTTTGCTGATTATGCACATGAGAATAGACGATACCACCCCAGTTCAGGACCAGTAACAGGATGTCTTCAGATTATCTTTATTACATTAACCTTTTCCTTTGTTTGAGCCAGAATTCCCCTTGAGGGGAAGAAAAATGATGCTGACACAACTTACTATTGCAAAGGAATCATATGGTCTATTTCCCAAGCCTTTAATTTGGCCACAACCTGTTTAACTTAGAGAAGTTATTAAAATAAAATGAAAAAAAGAAAAGACACCAAGTTCTATAGAGGTGGGGTCAGTAATTTTAAAGCAATGAGGGATATTGACTGGCATTATTATCTTTTGAAAACGCTGCAGAGGAAATGTGAGCTGGAACAGAAGACTGGGAAAAGATGGACTTTATACTGCAGAAGAACAAATACAGAAAACATAACATTTGGTACTTTTCCTAACAGATAAATCTGAAATTTGGGATAGGAATTGGGACTGATGCACCTGCCTAAACCTGAGCCTTCTGCTTGCAAGGTAGCAATCTATCTGAGTGACAGTGCAGTCTGTTGCAAAAATGCCAATGCATTAAATCCCTACTACTTCCAAGTCAGTGGGTCTGAATTCAACTTTTGCCTTTTTTTCTTTTTTTCTTTTTTTTTTTTTTTGGTTGCCCCTGCCATTCTGGTAGCATTTCCATGTGCATACCCCTTCCCTGAGTCCTCTCTGCCATCAGGCAATCCAGGATCCTTAACCCATTGCCTCCAACTCTACGAGTCTGCTGCCTCCTGTCATCCTCTCACAGCTTTTCAAAGTCCAGTTTGACTCAGGCTGCCATCACAGGAACATCTATCCAGCATAAAATCTTTCTGGGACCACCCAGGTATAATTTTTTTTAGTGAAACACATCACGTTTTGTCCAGACTAAGGAGTTAAGGGCAATGGAAAATGGAGAGAGACTAGGATTTGGCATGTTATCAATCACTCATGAAATCTCTCCCAGAGTAAACTCCGTTTCATTGGGAATATTTATTGTCCAGGAAGCAAAACTTAGAATTTTGCTCACCATAAAAGAATTCAGCAGAATCCTGGAGAAGTAGAAGGTTAATTACTCAAAGAACTCTGCCAGTAGCCTGATTGCAATCTGTAACGATGTACCCTTCCTCCATGAAACAGGCAGGCATAAGCAAATATTTCTAATAAGGAATGACTCTCTTAGAATAAGATATAGATGACTAACAAACATGAATACAGATTTGGAACGGAGAACACACTTCTCCTGGTGTCTTGTGAAGACAACCAGATCCCACTTTGTTAGCACATCCTAGAGATGACTTATTTTCAGAGAATTACCTCTTACAATTTTAGATTCTGGAGAAATACGATTCCCAGAAGTTCAGGGATCGCTCTTACTAAACTGACCCCAAAGAAAGCTTTTGTTACACTCTGTGTACAGTTTCTTCCTCTCCTGGCTGCCCTCGTCCCATCCAGCAGCCAATGTCACCACTGGTGACACCGCCTCCGCAGCTCCACGCTGCCAGCTTGCCTGGCCTGCACGGGGGTGTGCACGTGAGTAAGAGAGCTCTGTGCAGGGACTCCTTCTAAAAGAAATATGAATTTGCTCAGAAATACGAATTTGAATGTTGGGACCAGATACCCATTCATTTATTAAGGGCAAATACAGCAGACAACGAATGCTGCACTTTTTCTGTTATTCAAACCTGCTGCTAACAATGAAGAAGATGATGTCATTCCCTGGATGTGACAAAGGACTAATATTATATGCAGTAAAAACAATGAGTCAACAGTTTCTATGCCCTTGAGGTCAAAGCATTCAACAGTTCTGCATGTAGACTGTTCTTTTTGTACACAGAGCTTGTAGCTGTATATTAATACAAGGCGTGTAAAATCAATATATAATTAAAATAAAACACGTTTTTTTGAGTTTAAATCAAACTATTTTAAACTCAAACTCAAAGTCCAGTTGAAGTACCTTACAACATTAGCTAAATGATAGCAGTTTTACTCAAATGTGTTAAGTATAACATGAGAAAACTTTTTTTTTTCTTTCTCAAAAATATGTCAAATTATCAACTGTACAGTCTTGAAAAGTTTTTGGCAAGCACTATTCCCAGTAACGTTCATAGGAACTGTATGAATACAGCAACAGAATAACATGAAATGTTCTAGAGATATTTGTAAGAGTCTGAAATACAAGACAGACCTTTTACATGAAAACATGTTTTGAGAGGCAGTAGAAAGCACAGTGCCTGACAAATGAAGTTCCTTCTCTATTTCCAAAACTTTCAGGAACACACAGAGCACTGACCAAATCCTGTCCATCTTTAACCCCACATGCCTTCAGCTCAGGGTGATACAAGAAACACCTAGCCCTGACACAGCCCCTCTAGTAAGCCTAAAATCATCACAGAGGATTATTATCCTCCTTAGGAAGATGGAGAAACCAAAGCACAGAGAAGTGACAGCTCAAGGTCATTTACAAGTCAGGGGAACTTGGGGAAAAAAAAAAAAAAAAAAAAGACAACTCAGGTTTCTCAAAGCACTGGGCTTTGCTGCTTCCCTGAATATCTGCCCATTACCATCCCTTTTCAATACCAGACATAATTTAACAACTTTGAGGAGCTCTAAATATTTTTTTCCATGCTGTTGCCAAAGATCACTTTATTTTGTAGAAAAACTGGTGTGCTGGTTGAGTTTGGCTTTCTGCCGTGCAACTGAGGGCCCTCTCACCCTGGCAGAGCAGAGCCAGAGATAAGAGGGCTCAAGCTGGAGGAAGAAAGGCCATTTTGCCTGCATCAGTTCTGGCTAGTTGATGGCGTCTGGGACTAAGATGAGTCCTAGTGTAGGATAAGTGGAATTTGGCAATTACTTGAAATTAAACCTTAGGAAAATCCCTACAAGTTTGTTCTGGCTCACTGACAGAGAGCTACGCTACGTTTTCTGAATTTATGCTGCCCATTTCATTGCGTCACCTGAAATAACTGTTTGCAAAATGTACATAGACATAATCTGCAAGGAAGATGCCAGGCCTTAGGGATTACTTACCCCAAACAAGAAGAAAGCGTGCCTGGGGGCTCACTGTTCAGCACTTTTGTAGCTTTATTAACGATGTAGATGTAAAAGGTGTAACACAGCCTGATTTAAACGATTTAAGACATTTCTGGTGTAGAAATTTAAACCACATTCAAAGTCCTAAAGGTATCCCCAGTGTTACACCACACTGCTCAGGCAAAGTGAGGAAGCTTCTGCATTGTCCAGTGGTCCCCATGGATCCTCACACACTCTCTGCCTCATGGTAGATCTCATAAGGTTTTAATGACAAGATCTCACCATTAAAACGTACACAATTTTGCTGAGAAGTTGCTCTTATAAACTCAAACCAAGTCAGATTAAAGTAAACCCATTATGCCCAAAACTTAACTTCGATATTAGAAAGAGCCATGAACTGTTATCCTAAGATTGGAGCCTATTGTGGTCTGCTGAAGCAAATCACACTTTTGCTGCTGATTACAGCAGGAGACATATTTGTCCACTTGTGATATTATGAAACAGAATTTCCTCTGGATACCTTCAGCTGATTACAGGCTGTGCAGCACGCGGTGCTTGGAGTTTGTCATTGCAATTGATCCTCCATAGTGATGACTCAAGAAGGATGCAATGGTTTTAGTATCATATGCAGGAGTGAGGAAGTGTATTTCCCATGTGAAATAGAGAGATAGACATTACAATCCTTTTCTTAAGTTGTGAAACTGTTCGTGCAACATTTCTTGCTGCCTAATGAAAAGCAAAATATGGATGTGGTGTGGAAAGATTCACACATTGCTGCCACTTTAGGTCTGCAGCTCAACAAAACTTGTACATCTATTCTGTCCCATGACTCACACAAACGCATTTGATTATTTTAAAGGTAAAGCTATCATTCACTTAACTATTTCATAAGTAAATTTATGAAGAAAAAATAAACATTACAGCTCATTTCCGACCGTGTTCCAAGAAGGGATCTTCATGTGACGTTTGCTTTTAAAGCTCTGATCCCAGCAACAAACTTAAACTTGCAGAACAGTAAGTACTCCAAGTACTGCTGAAGCTGCTCCTTTGTTAAACAGGATATTACAAGTTTAAATTAGGAGGAGAGATTCCAATTCAGGAAGATACTGAAGACCACAGTTAAAGTGAAATGCATCTTCAAATCATCGTGTAAACCAGAGTTTACATAAACAGATGACTCTTCTAAAACAATATTAAAAAGAAAACTCCAAGAAGCAAAGGCATGTTAATATGACTTTAGAAGCAACACCCACCTCCTTATTTCAAAATCTTGCTAGTATGACATTTAACAAAACTGAAGTTCTATTCGCTGTTAGTTTGATAACAGAAATAAATCAGAGCAGTATGATTTCCAAATTCATAAGACAAACATATGATTAATACTAATAAATAATTAATAAGCCACCCCAACTCCTATCCCCAGCACAGGTCTGAAGCCTGTGCTGCTACAGGGAAATGTGAGAAGTGTTAGAGAAAGGGTCAGACTCACCCCAAGCCCCACTTGCCGAGCAGGAGCAGCAGTGGGTGCCTCTCTCCATGCCAAGACTGGAGCCAACCTGCTCCTGAACCACAGCAGGAGGCTGGGGATGTGGGATGGAGAGTGGGCCTGCTCCTGGACACTGCTGTTCAGTAGTTGGGCACAGAGGGACTTGAGGTAAATGGCTATGGGGTGGGCTTTCCTATGGAGATGGAGAGATGGGTGAGGATTTAAGTGTGATTGTTTTCTTGAAGCATGTAAAAATACCATCTACTCTGTCAGTGAGATGAAATTATTTGCCTCTCAAAGTCTTCTGCATAGCTGGAATAGTTATTACTCATTCTTCTCAGTAGAAACCTAGCATTGTGGTTTTGATGACAGTGAGACCTATACTGATTTCTCATGCTTTCGGATGGAAACGTAGTGTCTCCTTTATCTGGGATCCAGATCACACTTAGAAAGACATCGCTAAAGACAAAGTTCATCTGCATTTGTTTGTAAATACTGGCTATAGTCCTCCACAATTAATCAGCTCTTTCCTAGACATCATGCTAAGTACTGATCAGTAAACCGTCCATTTTCTCTTGCAAATGCTGCACTACGTATGCATTTTTCATCAGGGATAAAATATTACATTTTAAACAGGAGTGGATGTTATCACTTCAGAAGTGCTTATATGCATTTCCTGTGCTTAGATACAGCCTAGCAGTAATAATACCACAATTACCAGAATGTATAATCCATAATACAGTACTGCGCACATCAACACGCAGCCGAATGAGCTGCACACATCCTGTAGGATACCACTGCCATTCTAAATTGCTTCCGGTGAACACTCTGCATCTGGAAGATGATTTCTGAGCTCAGAGTGACTCCTGAGCTCGTGTTCTTGAAGCCGCCTCCTACAAATACATAATGGGATCTAAATATAGAGATAGACACAGATTTAGGGACATAAAGCTAAACCTCGATTCATTTGTGTTTGCCTAAAAGGGAAACCAGGAAAATTCTGGCTTAGAGGAAAAAACTGTTTTGGTGTTTTAAAAATACTGATGGGATTTTTAATGAGAACAAAAAATCACTGCAGCAAAGCACAAGCACGAATTTCATTGGATTGTTAAGTTACCCAAATAACACGTATCTGTTTTTCTCCACACAGTGGAAATCCAAATATATGATCCCAGATGCTTTATTTCCCTTAGAACAGAGCATAATTTCCTCGCTGTGGATGTATCTACAAGTAAACATCTGAAAATAAACATACTCAAAACCAAATTTTTTTTTGCAAGTCAGAGAAAAAGCAACCTGCAAACTGAAACAGAAATATGTCATTTCAATTGCAACACGTGTTGCTGCCGTGCACCAAGTGCAATCTTACAGCAGCGTGTCACTGCTACCGGGCTGACTTGGAAGCGAGATCTGTCCATTAAATGATCTGTTAATTCAGCAGGCTTTCCAGGTGTTACATACTGAACAGATATTTTAAGGTGCTCGAAACCATTTTAAAATACAGTTTAACAATATGGTCCATAAAAAAAAAAAAGAGAGGCAGTTGTATCATTCACCATTCTTTTAAAGCTAAGCTCACAGAGCCCCTATTTCTCATTCTGCTTTAAAGCAGAGTGACAGACCACATTTTTGGGTGTATATAATTTCCACCAAGACCTACAAGGCCCCAGAATTTTATTTTAAAATAATAACATGTCAATTTAGAGAAAGTATAACATGCAAAAAACAATTATTTTTGTCTTTCTGATCCAGGTCTTCCATACCAAAAAGAGATTTGAGGAGTACATGACAATCAACACAGTGCTTGTTTGAAAGGTATTTTTAAATTATCCCTTTCTCTTGGTGTGTTTGGTACAAAATAATGTGATGAATGAATGGGTCAAACTTAATCTATCCACTGCAGAAGCACAGAGGACATCAGTGCTGCTGGTGTGCATACCTGCAGCGTGGCCAGGGCTGAGCACACGTGCTGGCAGGAGCGAGCTCCTCTGGGACACAAGTCTGCTATAAAACAGTGCAGCCATCCACATTCACACAAAGAACTCTTCCTATAAGTTTTTATGTCCTTCCTGCAAAGGGGTTTTAATTTTTATATTCATTTTATGTTCCCTGTTAGTGTCTCTTATTTTCTCAGGTCTGATCTTGTGCAGAAGGATGCTCAGAAACTTCATCACATGTACTTCATCACATGTACTAACCAAAGTTCAGGATGGGTGCCTTTTTAACAAGGGATAAAGAAAGAAAAGGCTACTGCTACCTCTTGCCTGCTCATACTAATCCAGCTGCACTCATCCTAGGTCCCTCCACAGGCACTTCATACCCCTTCCGAATCAACTGTACATTATCACATGTATGCTGTACATTGTCATTTGACAGGATGAAAAAAATTGTGCTGTAGAGACATGAGCTCATGCAAGATGACTTGGCTGGAGCTGAGGAGAAGGGATGCTGCTTGTGCTGACTCCTACAGCACTGCTTAAGCACTATGAGCACACATCTCCCCACGCTCCTGGTTAGAAGACTGTTTACTGAGTAGGTGCTGAGCCTGGTCTGTCCCTGCTCACTCTGGAGCTGCACACGCAGTATCGAGTCCTCCAAACCCATGAAATATTGAGGAAAAAAAGCAATGAGGCAGTGGGGACCCTGCAGAGACCAGGCACCATGTGATGAGGCTGTCACACAGCAAAGCCTATACCTATACTGGAAGCAGTGGATCCTCTGTGGGGCACCACATTGGCCCCGATAGGACACACAGCTCTGTCGGTCTGAATCTCCATGAATCTAATTCCTCATTCTTCATTGAACTCATCTAATTGACCCTCCTCATTTTTGTCCATGCTGAATGATTAAAATAAAAAATCCTGCAAATCCATAACGTCATTAGAAATTAAGATGATGCTGTTTACAAAATGCTTACTCATTCTCTAGTGATGCTCGGGTAGGATCATCAGCTTCTATTTGTTTTATTTATTGCTAATTTTTTAGCAGTGGCACCACCTTGTGGACACAGCTACATGAAATGAGAAGCTGCCTATCATTAACAACAGCAACTAAAAACCTGAGCAGTTAATTTGGGGGGGGGTGGGGGGAGGGTAAGATCTGCTAAAGCAAAGTAAATCACAAATTTGATTCATAAGAATCAAGATATGAAATAAAACTTGCACTAAATACTGGCCTCAATGTACTCACTTATCTTCTTTGCTCTTTTCTCCTGAGCATCAGACAAGAAGAGTGGTAGCTTTCAAAACTATTTTTGTTTCCTTTTGAGACAGAGCTGAAATAACTGACTAAATACACAAGGTAAACAAGCTTCTTTGGGACTGCTTGCCTGACATCTCAGGTCACTCTCAGGAAAAGAGGTCTAGCACTAGAGAAAACCAAACCAAGCCATGCTGGGAAGAAACCCAGTGCAGCAAAACTGGGACAAACCACCAGTCAGGAAAGCAAACTCATCTCCAGTAAGGTTTGCAGACCTTACCATGAAGCTGAGGTTTGGGGATAAGTTACACGGATTTCTCAGCTACATTGTTTTCTACTCCTATGGCTGCGCACCCTCAGTAAAGGAGATAAATAAGCATTGCTCCCACTGCTGGTTTAGAAGAAGAGGGATCAGAACAGCTAAAGCACTGACATGGGCTCTGAAGAACTTGTTGGCTGAAAATAATCCAATTTATACTCACTGCAGGTTCAGTGTTATAATGAACTCAGTCCATCAAATTATTTCTCACCTTCTCGAGCAGGTGAAAGTGTTATTTTGTGGCTATCATATTCACTTCCTTGATTTCCCCTTTAATGAAGAAGCTAATTGTAAAAATATTGTATTGTAAAAATAACCTGGTATCTCCACAATGGGATTTTCTCCAGAGATTTGGAATTCCCTTAAATGTCTTAATTATCTTTTTTTTTCCTGAAAGTCACCCAGCTATGATGGCACTATATTAAAATAATTTTCAGTAGGTTTCTTCAAAAACTAATTTCTTGCCAAATTAGCGTATCAACTGCAAAATCAAGTTCCACAACATCCATGACCCTGTGCCATTTTACATAGTACAAAAACTGTAGAGAAACAGTTTCAGAGGTCACAAGAGGAGAAGTGGAGAAGGGCACCAAACCCCAGACACAAAGGTTCCAGGGGGTCCCTCAACATGAGCGGAGTACTGATCGACATTCAGAAAGTCTCCAGAAAGCAGCAGACAAATTTCACCACCCCTGGACCAAACACAGGGTGTATTTGGTCCACAGAACAACAAAGCACACTATCAAAAGACATGCTAAGTATTTGTTCAGCTAATAAAGTTTGCATAAGCCACCACACTTACTAAATGTTGGATTTAATTTCATGTATTACCGAGAAATGGGTGACTGGAGCTATGCCAGACTTGGATAGATAGGACAGACAATACATTTATAAAAGGAAAACAGTAGAAGGAGGAACTGCTGCCAGAGGTGCCAATTTCAAATAATATTCTGACCACCAAATAACCCCATCCCACATAGAGATGATTACAATCAGAGGAAATATGCTGTGAAAGCAGTAAGACAAGGAAAATTGGTAACAGCAGATGACTACAAGTATTTGACCTTCATATGCTATGTAAATCTAAAGACAATCTTTGTGTTTTCAATACACAAAGTCAAGTGAAGTCTAAAGACTTCAATTTTTGCGTTTATCCATTGCAAAATTTGATGTAATAACAGCACCTCTGATAATGATCAGAACACATTTACGCACTGTTCTACAAAAGTCTATTTGACTGTATCTATTGATAACTAAGAAACAAGTTATTTACTACTGTTTCATTTCCTGAAGTGCAAAACAATTTCAAATGCGTTATAATTTATTTCCTAACTATTTGTGTAACGTTGTTCAATTTCTTGTTTTCCAGAGTATCTTTTCTCTTTCTTAGAGGGAATATGAAGAGCAAAAAGTTTACTGAAGGAGGAGGATCTGGTAACTCTCAACAGTGTGAGTTAGTTCTCAGTGTTTTCATGATGGAAAAAACATCCCTGTTCAGCTGATCTAAAAGAAATACCTTTCAACATAAATCCCTTTGTCTAATAAAAATGCAAGAGATTTCTGAATTTCAGCTTTGCTCTTGTTCTCATGGTGCTAAAGAATACTTGCAAGTTATCTATAGAATATGCCACAGAATAACAATGTAATTACATATTCTGATGTAATATGTGCAGTACGTAGCAAGACTTTCCAGAGCGAGATCGAACTAAAACAGGAGCTCAGATATGGAGAGGCTGTTATCATCCATAGTCTGGCTGAAGTAGGAGATCCTTGTGGGCATTCATTGACAGTTAAGACCTAAAATCACTTCTACACTTAGATTTTTAAATCAGTTATCATTCTGATGACACTTTGAGAATGCTCATCAGCTGCTGTCATGTCTTTTCTGGGTGCCAGATATTAAGAAGCACTTTTGGGGGTACAGCTTTTGTTGTATTTTGAATCCTTGCACAGTCAAGTTCTGACATAAGCAAGCATTTCATATGATCACAATCTCTGAGGCTGAGAGCACCTCTGAAGACCATCTGGTCTAACCTCTCTTTGCAAAATGGAGTCACTCAGAGCAGGGTGGAATATCCCCACATCCACCACCCCTTTGGTCAACCATGTGGCAGATGCTCCAGGCCCTGAATCACCTTCAAGTCCTTCCCTGTACCCAGCCCAGTATGTCCATGCCTTTCTTGTGGAGAGCCCAGAACTGGACTCCTGCTGAGGTTTCACTAGTGCCGAGTAAATGGGAATAATCTCCTCCCTTGGCCCACTGGTAATGCTTTTCCTAACGCAGCCCAGAATGCTGTTGGCCCATTTCCAACATATATTTTAATACCTATGAAAGAATTTTAAGGACACAGTTTTATAATTCCAGGACCTGTTATAAACCAGGGAGTAAAAACTATATTATACTGCTAATACACCTTTTATGTCTGCATCAGGGATTGCGTTTATGCTCATTAAGTGTTCTTTTTAAATAAGTGGCCCATTAAAAATAGTTGTTTGGGACAACTATACATTGCCTCGTGAAAACAGCTGCACAACAAACAGTGTATTTCTAAAGGTATAACTGCAATACTGAGTATCTTTGCAGGAATGCAGGCATCTTGGAAAACTTCAGTTCTAAATGGTAAGAATTCCCAACCTCATCATGTCACTAGTAGTAAGATCTGAAGATAGCAGATTAATTACTGTTATGTTTAACTCACAGATAACCCTCTGTAGCAATAACATTCAGCTCACAACCTTTCACTGTTTCCAAAAGCACTCCATATCATTTCAGGAGCCAAAAATCCAGCTCTCCCTCAACGTATTCCCTAGAACCTTGTACTTCCTTTGCAGCTGCCACAGTGCAACTGTGGACAATACACTTAGGTATTGACAACACGGTATTTTTTTTTTCTGTAGAGAAAACCCATAGACTTTCCAGCAGGTCCTCAGGCAGCCTAGAGCAATGAGATGTTCTATCAGATTTGTTTGTCTTGGCAAGAAAGAGCGCAACCTTCTTCTTGAAAAATCTACACGTAGTTCCTCAACTATAAACAAATTTCATCAGCTCTCCCATCTGCAGTATATGTCTCTGTTTGGCCAACAATTTTCAGTGTTTCTTATTATACATGTCAAATTGTTTCTGTTCTGCATGAGCCTTGACGACTTAAGGGACTAAGTTCCCATGAGCTGGAAGGAGTTTGTTCTCTCTGAATTTCACTGGTGCTCTTGCTGCCCAGCTCGGTCCGTGATTTCTCTGCATTTCTCACAGTCTTGTTACTGAACAGAAATTCTTCGCTACAGCAAAACTCTGCTCCAGTGAGACACTCATGCATCAGCTAAATGCAGTTAACGTTCTTTCACCTTCTGGAATTAAGCTTAAAACAGGACACAAAATATGCTTCTGAAAATACATAGAATCAGAATCCTTTACATCCCTTTTTGATGGTAAAAACACCAACAAGGTTATGCTGAAAGACCTGGGAAAGCCTTTTGACTCTTCAGCTCACGTGCCCAAAAGGAAATAGAGAGAGTGGCAAAAATCACAGTATAATTAGGACAATGCTGGGAATCAGACTGACATTATGAAAAACAAACACCTCCCATATTGCTCTTCCATATCCATATCCATGCCGAAGTGAGATTAAAATTCAGGTGCTAGGAAGCAGAGTGGCTTGTCCCAAAATAACATGAGATCGGCTCAGGTGGCCACAACCTGCACAGTATTTCACAGGCTGACTTTAAAGAGGCTTATAACTGCCTCTTCGTCTCAAAGATGTTGAATATCTTTCTCAGCTTTCTCCAACGCAGACCAGATGTTATACTGTGATAATTCTCTCATGGGTCCTTTCCATTTTGACTCTCCATCAGCCAGGGATCCAAAGAGATATCACTTGAAAAACAGGAACTATAAAAGAGCCAGGAACTTATAAATTAAAACATAAACATTAATTTGTTTTCCAAGATACAGATGTCTTTTGTCAGTTCAAGCCTTGATCTCTCCACCAGCTAAAGGCAACAGTTGTTCTGCACAGACACGTGCTGGAGATCAGCCAGAGGGCATTAACTTTTGGTTCTGATTGAACCGGGGAAGATTTGAAACAGAAAACCAGAATGAGGAGCCATGATAGTGATTAATGGCTGATATCATTTAGAAACGTTCCTGACACTAACACCAGAAAACATGTCTTACCAGCAGGAACTGTGGAATTACAACACCTTTTGGATGGGAGTCAGAAGAGTTTCAAGATGTTTTCAGAGATGGCAGGGGCCTTTCCCTCTCCTTACCTCCCTGACCTGTACATACACAAAGATCTCGGGGGAATTGGACCCCATGGTGGTGACTTCTGCAAGGGGCAGTGGGGTTACTGCAGCGTGGCAGCAGCACGGCACCAGAGAAGGGGTCAGAGCTGGCAGGGGAAGGCACATGAGGCAGAGGCTGCACAGGTGTGGTTGTGTAACAGGCTGACATCAGGCACACAAAGATAAGCAACTAACCTCTTATCATTCTTCTGGTGAAATATTAAAATACCATCAACATTACTCTTTAATCGATCCTACAGCACTGTATCCTTGCAGAAGTTAATTGCAAAACCAAAACACTGCCTTGTCAAAAAAGTTTCAGTGAGAAGGATTCGCTCTGGTGAGTTTGTAAACAGGTGCTTGTCTTTCAAAGAAGATAAATCAACCATCTTCCACGTGTGTGGCCAGATTCTGGGCTGCAAGTCTCCTAAGTTGCATCCTTTCCTTGCTTAGGAAAAAAGAGAAAACCAAAGTGCTGTGGAGTTAGGCATCCACTTCTTCATGATTCCGCAGACACAGCTGTTTTTCTTTGCAGATGCGTAAGATTCAGCTCCTCTGAAACATTTTGCCTCAGAAGCTCAACGACAATCCCTTGTCACATCCTCGTTAATCAGTGCCAGGGGAAGGGAATGCTTTCAATATCCAGCAACGCAGCACTGAGCCATCCAGCAGTCCCTTCCCTGTCCCCTTGAACTCTGCATAGAACGTTAGCTCTAAGTGACACCTTCCTTACTTAAGCGAAATCCAAGAGTGTGCAAGAGTATGTAATGTGGACAGCATGCTTTTTTTTTTCCCCATAATGATGGACATGTTTCCACACAGACTCTTAAGCAGAAGTATCTGTGGTTTCAGTTCATTTTTCAAAATTACTAAGGCACCTTATGCTGTCAAGCCTTAGCATTGTGAAGGCTATATGGTGGACTTCTCACGTCGACTAGGTGAGAGTTTCCCTTCCCTCTCCCCTCTCCATTTCTGCCTCTTAGCATGCTGAAAAAGAAACAGAAGGCGTATAACACCTACCTTCCCTATAACCGAAGTCTGGCAAATGGGATGGTATTTTAACTTATCGCCTATTAAGAGATACAATTTGAGCACATTACTTCATCCAAACACATGACCTGCACTCCTGTTAAATAAGAAGCGTGCTGCAATTTGTAACTGACACACTGAACTTTCTTCTCAGAGTTTTAAGAACAGATTGGTCTTTTCTATTAATATGCAGATGAATACGTTAAAACACAACTATTGTTTTAAAAAAGTGAATAACTGGGTAAAAAAAAAAAATAAATGTATGACAGGTAGCAAACCGAAATCAAATCTAAGTGGCAAACAAATGCTTGAAACAAACCACATGCCACCCAGCTGCAAAAACCCACGCTGCTGAAAACACTAAAATTACATACCAAGCTCAGAGTTCAACTGCATATATTTCATTGTGTAGCAACAAAGCAGACCAAGCTGTGCTTCCAAATGACGTCAATTTCCCTAACAGCACTGAAAATCTTTATGTTAAATCACTAGAGATATCAACATTCTCAACAGTTTGAGATCAATAAAATGTTAATATGCAAGGATGAAATGTTTTAGAAAGGCTACAAGCAACCAAATTAAACATTCACAAAGATGTGCACAGGAAAATAAAAGTAAATTTTCATCCTTATTTCTTTAACATGACCTACATGTGCATTAATTTATGAATCATGATACCCATCTCCATAATTTCCAATCACACCTAATGTCCTTTCAAGTAAACTCTATACACACGCAACATCTCTTCTGCCAGTGTATTTCTCCAAATTTACACTTGAGATTATCACTTTATACTTTCTTGATAAAAATCTAACAGCACAAGAAGGAATGCAAAGAACTCGGCAAATTTCAGCAATTAACCCGCTGCTCTTAATACACTGCATCCATCAAACGCCAGCCTAACAAATTAAAATGGAGCTGCACAGATCTCAGCAAGGAGGCACTTCTGCTAAGCTTTCCCTAGGTGTCGCTCTACTTTCTGGCTATTTTATTGCAGCCGTTAATGTTACTGAATGGAAAATTATCAAATAGGAGCATCATTTCTTCAAAATATATCCTAATTATATAAAAATTCTGCATAATTGAACGTAGCATGCACATACATATATAGTGTATTCTACAAGTCATACCTGCATCTCAGAAGAGTTTGTACAATACCCCATTTTTCCTCACCTTCCCAATACTCTTCCTATTGAGTACGTTGGCTCACTGATGCTGAGTTGCTTGCCCTTTTTGATTATTCTGTGCTGAAAAAAGCACATCTTGAAGGATATTCCCAAAGTTTCCAGATGTGGTTTCCGTGCAGTCTTTGCTATGCTTTATGTCTGAACAAGCTTTTCAAACAACGCTCTTCTACCTTTACACAATTTTGTCACCCAGAGTCTAATTTATATAATATGAGTTGCTACAGGAAACCATTCTGGGAATCCAGGGCAGGATTCAGGCTCATTAGCAGTTCAGCAGATCCAGTCTTAAAATAATTTGTTCTGGAGACAAATTATTGTCTCCATCTCTACATGGCTTCTCTCTGTAATTCACTGTTACTTACCTGTGGAAAGTAGCCTTTGAAAAGCATACACCAGTTTCTGCACACAAACGATGTTTGCATATTATCCATCAGTCTGAAGACTTCAGTTTATTGCAAAGTCTTCCAAATTAACCTCTACTTTACAAGCACTTTGAATCTTAGCAGGGCTGAAGTAGTCATAGATTGGTTGTCCACAAGATGGGGCTTCTACAACAGGGATCCCTGCATCCATATTTAGGATTCTAACGCAAAAGCTTTTCACCACAGTCAACAGAGCACTTTTACACCATGGTTATAAATTCTGGCACAGTAATAGTCGTCACAAAAGGAATCCCACTTCACATTTCATGGGTAAAAGCATTTCCACAGTAAATCAAAACAGCAGCAAGTGGTTTTACCTTGACCTGAACCTCTGCATTGTGCACCACGGCAATCATCCCTTGTCCTTCAGGGACTCTGTACAGTGATTTACTTCATGAGCTTTTCCACAACAGTGTGTAGTCTGAAATATCAAATAAAGTGCGGGTTGTTCTGGGACAACAGAACAAAGTCAGTATATAGCCTAATACATGACTTTCCAAAGCAGTTTCCGACATCGCTGTTAGAGGATGCTGCTTTGAAGATGGCACTTTCAGCAGAAGTTAGAATAATTCACTCCACAGAGTCCCTAATTTCTGTAAACTTAACTTGAGAGAGGGAAAAATGTCGCTGTTACAAAAACTAGCTGGAGGCACGCACTTCAAAACAAATAAAAAATTATTTGTTCCTATACACAAAGACTTAAAAAATGTTTTTTAAATAGGACTAGACTTACAGTACCTTTTGCTGCCTTGTTTTGGTTTGCGAAGTGTTTACTTAATCAGCACATGATTAGTTCTGCTAAAAAGCAGGCCTCAGATAAGCCAGCTTAAACAATTGAGCTTTTCACGTCCTGGAGGGATCTCCACCCAGTCAAAACTAAACAGAACCATACAGCTATCCTTTCTTACCCATTTTCATAGAGCAAGAGAAATCGGGAAGGCTTCCTTTATGATCATTCCTGTTCTCTGCATGATGTGGTTGTTTTCTAGAGATTTCTGCAGAAATTGCAGCACTCAGACACGTCCGGGCAGAACGTCCCAGAACCTGTGGCACTCGATGATAAGCACAAGGGCCACTGGTGAACTCTGCACAGGACTTGCTGCTTGAGAAGTCAGAGTGTACTTACAGCAAAACGTGAAGAAAGACCACCACGCTGACTAAACTGCACTTCCCTAAACATACACTTCCCGACACTGCGTGCCCACTATGTCAGCCCCTACTCAAACCACCCAAGGCCCTTGATGCAGAAGTACAGTCACACTCCCATTCAAGCAAAAAAGTCACCCTGCAGTGACTGCGATGCCTTAATACTTTGCAATCGGGAACTTCATGACCTATTCCCCCACTCCCCCCATCTACCACAGTGTTTTCTTACAGGAATTTTCAGAAGATATAAGGCAGAATACAAATCAAAACAATACAGCAGTAGTACATCTGTGGTACATTATCTGAAAGAAATTAAACAATACAAAACAGTCTGAAACCTCCTGAGGTTATCTGTGTATCATCTACCTCGTCCGAAGCCAACCCTAGGCCGTTTGGCCTAACCAGCTTTTCTATAACCTTCAGTAAGTGAGATTCCCAAGTAATAATTTCCAGTGCTAAACTGCCTTAGCAGTTTGAAGTAAGTTCCTAATGCCTACCTTAAAGCCCTGAGTCCATTACCTCTTGCCCTAGATCTGCTGAACAGGAAGACAGCTTCTCTCTGCAGAAATCCTTTACATTTTTGAAGATTGTTATCACCTTTCCCAACACATTCCTCTCCTTTAGACTAAACAACCCCAATTCTTTCAGTCTCTCCTCTCAGATCATGTTTTCTAGGTCTCTGATCACTCTTGCCGTTGAGTCTGTGCATTACACAGAGGAAAAAGGAAGACTGACTCCTACTCAAAATACACATGAAGCTGAGTGACAGGGGTTTGTTTGAAGAGGTTACCTTTGTATGATGATTGCTTCGGTTGCTTTTGTGTGGTGTTTTATTTTATTTTTTTCTTTTTGCTTTGTTTTTTGACTTTTTTCTTCTATGTGACATACAGTGTGGGTACACCAGTATGGAGTGTGTGTGGCACTCTTTGGTGATCGAACATTCTGGATTCAGGGAAAAGAGTAATTAGGGAAGGCAACTTACTTGTTTGAATGATGGAAAACACATCCCTGTTGATCATTATCTTTAGGATAAATTAATCAAAGTGATATTTGCAATTTCAGGATACTTTAAGTAGAATATTGTTTTTAGAAACAAGCAAAATACTGCATCACAAAATGAAAGGGAAAGATATTTGTGTTTTAATTACTCTACTATTCAGTCACTCTTGGAAAACAATATACAAATACAATACACACAGAGAAATGGCTAGGTTCACCTAAAACAGCAACAGAACTGAAGGCAATCATGCATTTTAGAAGATACTATGCTCTTTAAACCCAAGCAAATGAATTCATTAATTAGGTCATTCCCACAATCAGATTCACAAGAATAACAGAAGAATGTAATTTACTTCTTCAAAGGAATACTTTTTTTTTTTCCCCAGGAAAAAAGTTCTAAAATAACATGTCTACCCACCAGCATTACTTGAGCAAACACTGCTATCTTTGAAACTTTCTATGTTATGCCATTCACCCAGAAGTTAACTGGGCTTCTATACGCGAATGGATAAAACAATCTTATCCTGCAAAATGATAAGACATCATAAGAGACGATAAACACTGGAGATAAGGCTGATGGAAGAAAAGGAAGAAAGGAACATATTCCTTGCTGATACAAAAGGCCTTTCAGAAACTTCTGGGGGGCATGACGCATTAAACACATAAAACACTTTCCAACAATAACATGACAGTGGGTCTAGTAGAATTAACCAGAAGGTCTTTTACCTATAATTAGGCAACTTACGATGTCAGCTCTGTGGAGAAACTGTTAAGAAGAAAGACTCTTCCAAGTCTACAGTGCCTTCAGATTTTTAACTCCAAAAACATTTCAGGCATTTTTTGGTAAGATAGCTCAATCTCTGTTGAGCTCCTATAAGCCTTAAGAATGCAATGTTACACGGTTTGCCTCCTTTAATGTCAAAACTCTCCAAAACGAAACAAAAATTCAATGTGTGACCATTTTAAGACTCAGCAAGATCAAATTTAAGAGTTACTTGTTCCCCAAACAAGGGGGGGGGGGATAAAAAATAAAACTTAGCTAATGAAGCCGTTAGTTACATTTCCCTATGGTTCGGCTGGAACAGGGTATATGTACCTGCAAATCTTCTCAGAAAAAAGGACCATGTAAAATTCTACTTGGGAGCTTCCAAGACTGTGCAGAATTAACAGCTCAGAAATGTGTTGTTTTGGTCCACAGTCACCTCTACCATTCTGTATACACAAAAGACACTTTTGTATCTACTGCCACAAAAGCAGACCTTTCTAAGCAGCTCATGAACTTAAAAATAGCATCTATAGAAAGCCAGTACTGCAAGGCTTGACAGATCTGTTCCATTTTTTGCAACTTAATAATGAAAAACAGTGAAAACAGGTTGTAGGGTCTCTAAAGAAAGGCTCCCACCAACTGATTATTGAACACTGAGGACAACCAACTTCTGCTTTGAGAAGGTTTTTTACTGCTTCCTTGTCCCTAAGCTGCAAAAGGAAATAAAAAAAAGTTGTAGAAAACTAGTGTTCTCACAGTAACATTACAGCAGGTACAGGGATACAAAGAAAACCCACAATATTCCTGCATTTGTAAACGGAAGAATTTTTTCCATTCTCCATCTCCCAGATCACTTTTCAATTTGTGATGTGATGGTGCCCAGCCGCTGTTAACCACCCACCTGACATAAATGGAATGGAAAAACAGGTGACTTAAACCCACATCTACTTCGAAGAGCACAGTAATGACTGCTAATTGCTTTTCCTCACTCAAAGCTACTCGGCCTACACGGAGCTACAGCAACTACGCACGCTGAAGCTCCGCAGAGGGAGAAACAACTTTAAAAAGCTCCACAGAAGGCTCACGTTGGATATTAGGAACAATTTCTTCTCAGCAAGAGTGCTGATGCATTGACACGGGCTGCCCAAGATGGTGGGGTCATCATTCTTGGAGGCGTTTGAGAACCACAGAGCTGTGGCACTGAGGGGCGTAGTCAGCATGCATGGGGGCAGGCAGGGGTTTCCCAACCTTAATGATTCTATGATAAGATGTGAAGTGGCAGTAGATTAAAGAGATCCTTCTCATTGCCAGTTATCTTGTCAGTGATATCACTACTGCACAGCTAAAGGTCTAGCAGTCTCTAACTGTGCCTCTAAGCCACCACAGGATCCTGCAGCGACAGCTATGACATTGCTCTCACCTTGAGGCTACTCCCAGGAGATGCAGTGACTTCTCTCCAACCACTGCTTACCTTCTTAATTCTCCTATTAACCGAGTCAACATACTCCTGTGATAAATACCATGCCACATACAGCAGTCACTGTTAGTTACAACACACTGTTGTAAAGAGTTTCCATCACAAGCAACACTCACAACTCAGGCACTACTAGTTTCTTGGACATGCCTTTTCTGAGCCCAATAAATGCCAGCAATATCTTATCCATTGCTACAGACTTTACACCAAAAGCACTCAAGTCATCCAATGGCAAGCAGCAAAACAAAACTCTCAAACAATAGCAAAAGGAAATCCTCCAGGAGGAACTCACGAGCACAGTTCCCCATCCTCCAAACACTGCAGGGCCTCTCGAAGGTCTGAGTGGACACGGCAGAGCCAAGCACGTGCTGCTGGGCAGCTGGCTTAGGAGGCACTGAGCTCAGAGGGCTCTGGCTTGGAGGCACTGAGCTCAGAGGGGAGCCCTGTGCTCATCAGGCCTGACACACATCAGCTGAGGCACTCTCAATTAGGGCTAGCCATACTGTCTTGCTTCAGAAACTGTTTTCTAGTTACTAGCACCTGCATTTAATTTGCTTAACTTTCGGGCCAGTAATAAAAACTGATCCTGAGATACACTCGGTAGTCTGAATCTGCTGAGCAGGAAGGAGGATCTGTGCTGGGAAACGAAGCTGGAGGAAACCCCTGAACCTGTTTCCACCACGCTGTGCCTGGGTGGTTATGCTGGGAGGGGGGACACTGACTATCGCACCGTGCACGCAGCTCTACTTCAGTCACAAAGTTCATCCTCCCAACAGAGGAGCCGAGTGAGCCGTTCCATAAGTCCTGAACCGACTGTAACACCACCAAGGCCGCCTTCAGGAGCGCGGCACAAAGGGAAGCGCGGCACAGGCCTCGGCGGCAGCCGGGGCCCAGCGCGGGGCAGGAACTCCGCCACTGCTCCGCCCTCAGGGTCAGACGCCCAGGGCACATCAACAGCCGCGGGGGCGGAGCGAGCGGCAGCCGCGCTGGGGGCTGGAGGCCGCCGGCCCGGCCGTGGCGAGCAGAGCTCCCGTCCGCCGAGCGCGGTGCCGCCGAGCCCTGCGTGCGCGATCCCGGCGGGGCGGAGCGAGAGGAGGAGCCGGGGCGGCCCGTGCGACAAAGCCCAGTGCGCAGACAGCCCGGTGACCGGGAAGCGGAACGGCGCCGGGCTGCCGCGGCGCGGGGGGCGGGCGGACCCCACCTGAGCCCCCGCTGCCCCCACCGCGCCCGGGCGGGAGCCGAGCCCCAACCCCGCCGCCCCCTCCCCCGGCTCGGGGCGGAGTGCGGGCGGCCGCGCTGCCGCTAAGCCGCTTAGGGCCGGGCTGGCATGAGCCTCCCCGGCGGGGCGGCTGCGGGCTGCGCGCTGCGGGGCGGCTGAGGGTGCGGAGCCCTCCGTCGTGAGGAGGGGGGGAGAGGTGGAGGGGAAGGAAGATGGGGAACTGCCTCAAGTCCCCCACCTCGGATGACATCTCGCTGCTCCACGAGTCCCAGTCGGACCGGGCCAGCTACGGGGACGGGGCTGAGCCGGATCAGGAGCCGCCGCCGCCATATCAGGTACGGGAGGGGGCAGGGAGCGGCGCGGCGGAGCCCGCGGGGTCGGGGACGGGCGGGGGATGGCCCGGAGGAGCCCCCGCGGCGCCGGGCACGGGGTCCGCTTTGTTCCCTCAGCCCCGCGGGGCCGCGGCCTCGGCGCGGAGGAGTAGCGAGCTCCCGTGGGGCCGCGGGGACTGCGGAGGGGATCGGAGCCCTGCGGTCGTGTCCGGGTTTGGGCTGAAGAAAGAAAGGGGGAAGGCGCCGAATTTCCAGCCGTGCCGCTTCCTTTGTTGTCGTCGCGCGGTGACATCACTGTCTGTGCCGCTCCTGTCGGTGCTCCGCGCAGCCCGGCTTTGTCTGCGGCGCTTCGGCAGGAACTGAGCAAGAGTAACTTTTCTGGTGCGGGAGATCCTATTTCTTTCAGCCGCGTGGGGGTTCCAGGAAGGGCTGGTTGGTCTTCTGGCTGGAAAGGATGCGTGCATTTACGTCTCGATGAGTTGCTGGGGGAAAAACGCCGGGTGCTCTGTCACGTCCTCATAGCTGTGGTGTGGGATCCCCAGTCCTGAGCACTGTGTGGCAGTGGCCCCCGAAAGGAGGACACCGAACTCGGGGCTGCACTTGTCCCCTGCTCCATCGCCATGTCCTTACGTAGAAATGTGCGTGGCTTTAAGCAGGGCACGAGTCTCCTGTCTGAAACGATCTGTACCGATGACAGGTAGAGGTGAACCCTGCGGGATGGCCTGAGAGCTGCTTAGAGTGGGAGTCATGCGGGAGTTGCAGACCCTAACGTATAATTAACAAAACTGCAGGCCGTATTTAGTAAGGTAGACGTGTAACCTGCGATAGTCAACAAGAAGGGGAACACTAGCCGTGCCAGGAGATCCCTGGGTTGTTCAGGAGGAGCCACACTGGTACCACTGTGCCCTGCGGAGCTGCTCCCTTTGTGCGGGTGCTTAATAACAAGAGATTTGTGAAGATGGGTTAATTCTTTTTTCTTCTGAATTCTCAGCAAAGTCTGCCCAAGTCTATTAAATAAAAGTGCTCGGTGTCAGGCCTTTTGAAAGGTGATGTTCCAAGCCAATCGTAACTGGTTGGGAATGCACCGTGTTCTTGTAGTAATGTACTTACTGCTGTTGGCTGCATTCATACCTGTGCTTTCTGGGAAGACTTTGGTTGCTTGTTGTTTTTTTTTTTTTTTTTTTTCCCTTGGAAAACAACCTGTTGGCTCTTGCAGGAGTTGAGAAATCGCCTTGTGCAGGCCTTCTCCTGTCAACTTCAGTGGTGGATAGGTACTCTTCCTCAGTTGCTGGTGTGTTGTTGTTTTTTTTCAATTTTAAATGAAGGCCTTCTTGTACGTAAGTGTGAATGGTTGGCTGAGAGCACAGTAGACAGTAAAATAAGCAAACCTGGGGATGGTTGTTACTAAATGCATTCGTAGCAAAACTCCCCAGTGTGCAGTGGTGTGCACGCAGGCGTTCAGCTGTCCCAAACCCCACGTGCTGATCCCAGCAGTTCCCAAGCCCTCACTGTCAGGGGCTTTTTGTGCCAGGTAGTCAAAATTCAAAGGTATCCATTCCACGAATATGGAAGTGCTGTGGTTTGTGATGACAGAAGACCTTCCCTCCGTACTTGAAGCTCTTGAGGTCAAGGGGTTTGTAACTTTGAATTGTTTTTGGATCAAAAGGCGTGCAAGCCAAGCAGGACTTGAGGAACTCCTGGTGCTACATTGTTGCTGTAGTGGCAGCAGAAGATCATGGTCTTGTTTTAGCTTCCAGATCACTGCTCCGATTCAGTGTTAGAAATGGGAACAGAAGAACTTTCCACAGTGTTTGAATTAGAGTTTGTGTGAGGATGCGCAGACCAGCGGAGGAAGGAAAGCAAGGAAGAGAATGAAATGCGTTTGAAAACTTATGCAGGGAACTGTGGAAGATTAACAACTTAAACCTGAGCTGCTGGAACCTCGGCCATAAAATGGCCACGTTTGGGTTTGCTTCCTTTGGGTTTGCAGCAACGATGTGCAAACTTCCTGAGCCGCTCTCGCAAGGTATGCAAACAAGCTGAGCAGAGGAGGCTTGCTGGGGTAGGTGCAGCCTTGCAGACAAGGACTTGTGGCTCTCTTTTAGCTCATGTCTGTACTATCTTGATGTTCAAAATATTTTCTGTGTTTTGGCATGCTTGTGCTGTGGGCGTCCTTACGGGAATCTAGTTAAGCAATAATTTTTTTTAAGGTGTTCTCTCCTAACTGCAAAATACGCACCCAGTAATTTCTTTATTATTGCCTGGCAACTCCCTTTTTGTCAGTGAGTGATACTAAATCTACTGTATAAAATTCCTGCTTCTAAAAGTTGAACTGAAAATTGGATTGTCAGTACAGACACACGGAATAATGAGGAATATACCTTCCCTTCAAAGGCTCTGTGTGTAGCTGTCCCTTGTTGACGTGCTGTAAGCTACATGAGAAAGGCTTCTGAGGGAGTGCATCCCCCTTAAACAGCCATCTGAACTCCTGAGAAAATGGACCATTAAAACAGCAGTCATCTTCCAGTGCATCAAGCTTAAGGGCTAACATGGGAAATAATTAAAACACACAGAGAAGAGCGTGTGTTTGTGTGGGGGAGGAAGTTACACCGACAGTTGACCAGCATTTTCATGGGCATGCTGATTTTGGCTGCCTCCATTTTGGACTCCTGAAATTACAACTGTTTTTCCAAGTGCTGAGCACGCACAACTCCATTTCTGTCTAGTGAATCTGCTTAGGAAAGGGTTAGCTTTGTTTTTTTCCCCCTCAAGTCCTCAAAATTGAGTGTGCTTTCAAGCTTGTTTTTCTGTCCCACGTTTTACTCCTTTGCCATCTGTTGGCAATATGCCTTCTTCTGCTTTGTCCACGCAACTGTTTTTTGCCCAGTTTCTCTTGCCTCTAGTACTTCTTCGCAGTGGTGTTATTTTGCAGAACAGATGTGCTACTCCTCTCCGTCCTTGTCTCGTATTTCTGTTCTTCAGTAATTCCTTAACAGCTGCAGAAAAATAATTTCTGAGTTTACCGAACTTTGGAATTGTATTCAGTGGAATACAGAGTATGTCTTTTCGTCCCAGGTTTCTCAGAGGTACTGCTGTGGATGATGCACACTGAGATCTTTTGAATAAGGCATATGAAGTTTACTGAACGAGCAAGCTAAAAGTGCAAGAAGTGCCTGCTCCCAGCATTGACTGTGTACTTGAGAAGCATGTTTGAAATGCTGATGTGAAGGATGGGCTGGTGAAATATGTTGCCCCTTTATCTGGGGAAACCCAAAGCCAGCTCTGGTACTCTGTACCACCCTCTGTTGCCTTTGGGGCCCTGATAAAGTATTTAAGTGTGTTTTTTTTTTTTAGGTTGTTTTTTTAAATTTATTTTTTTTAAGGCATCATTTAAAACCTTGCGACCTGGTAGTCACTTGATTAGATAGCAGGCACAAAATGAGGAGAGAGATCACAGACGCGAGCTTAAGCCAGCACGGCGTGCCCGTAATCTTCCAGAAGCTCTTGGCAACAGCAGGTTTTGAAAATGTGATTTGGGATATCTCATGGCTTCTTTTAAATTGCGGTTGCAGCAGTGGCCTCCTTGGGCCTGCTCTGTTCAGTGAGCATCGCTGGTGCTCGCTGCGCTCTTGTCCTGATCCATCTGTCCTGCTGGGCTTCCAGTGCCCTGCAGGTCCTGCAGCCTTGGTGCAATGCTCAGTGGGTGTCCTTTATGTGAGAAAGTCCTCTGTTTGAACAGTCAGAGGCCGGTCTTGATATAGTCTGCTGCGTTTGCGTGAGTCTTGCCACTGTGGATGTGTGTGTTGGCTGTATTTTGCTCAACAGACCAGAAAGTTTTTACTGTTGTCTCGTCATGACTTGTGTTATGACTTAACTGGTAGACAGGTGTTGTGATGCTGTTAAATGTTTAAATTTAAATGGTTAAATGTTGCAATCCAAATGCATTCTGATGGAGCACTTGCACCTATTTACAGAAATGTGTGCAAAATTCTCTTGGGCCCCAAATCAGATGGTTTGTCATCTGTGATGGCAATCACATATATTATGTGAGAACTATCACAGCAACTGGCTGGGTGATGCTGGCTTCCACCTTGCTGGTGCAAAAAGCTGATGGAAAGAGTGGAAGGAAGAGGAGCCTGGAGATTAAAGGATCCCAGGTAGCATCATAAAGTTAGGTGACTTTTTTTTTTTTTGGCATAATATTGAAGATACCCTTTTATAAAATTGTTCTTAGTGAGTTTTGGTTGAATATTGGAATTCCTTGCAGGCTTAAAATAGGCTTTAAACTCCAGTTGGTTATAAATGGAATAGTCATGGTTAGAAGAGATGGGATTTGTGTGACTGTTTGAGTTCTGCTGCACTCTTCTTGTGGTGAGCATCAGAGTCAGTTTCTCGACTGCTGTTGTTGAATCAGCAGATGGTGGAGATCTGTCCATAACCATTTTGTCTGGCAGGTTTTGCAGGAGGGGTTTTGAAAGGAAGATGATGTGTTCATAAGTTCATCTGACAGAATCCTGGTTGATCTGCTGTATGCATTTCTCCAAGAAATGGCAAGTTGCATTGAGGTTTTACATGAGGTCTATCGCTGCCTGCTGTGTCACTGCTAATCTCTTCAGTGAAGGAAAGATGCTTGGTTTAATGAATGCTGCCATCGACCCTCTTAACATTTCTAGTTGAACTGGTTGTGGAATGTAAGGTCAAGAAGATAAAAATAACGCTGCCTGCTTGTGACAAACCTGTGTCCTCCAGCCTTTGTGCTCTGCCTTACTGTTGCCCCCCCACAGACACACACGCAGAAACCTATTTATATTTTGAGGAGTTAATGGTCTGTGGAATGGACTAAAGGAAATCAGCCGTGACTTCTGTGAGCTAATGAAACTGTTCCTAAGAGACCAAAAAATTACAAAATGAGCAGGTTTTTAGAGATGTTGTGGCCGAGATGGACTAAAACCTCTTCAGGGGAAAAAGCTGGCAATTCTTTGACTATAAAAGGCAAAACGAGCTCCAGTCGAGGCTTAGACTGCATGGAAAAAAAACACCAAGATGCTGTGGAAATCTCAGCAGCGAGATATGCTGGTAGATAAGTGTTCTTGGAAGATGCTATCTGCTGTATCGTTCTGGCAGCCTCCTGGCTGCTGCAGCAGCAGCAACCCAGCCTGGCAGCTCCCATGCAGCCCCGTGGTGGGCACTGCTGGAGCTGTCCTTAGCTTTCTGCTGGCTGAAACAGAGACTTAGGATGATAAAAACATACGTCACTTGAACAGGCCTAGCATAAGCTGTGGTCGCTCTGTGCTCATTCAGTCTGACGTTTAGCGTGTAACTTTTGGCAAATTGCTTAACTGCTCTGTGCTTTAGTTTCCTCGTCTGCAAAATGAGGAGTAATAAAGCTTATCTTTAGTGCAGACATGCTCAGTAAATTAATTCATGTTTGTAAAGTGTTCTGCGATAATTTGATTTTAATAAAATGGTATTCTGCTGGTACAAAATGAACCTCTGCAGGAATTTACAACAAATTATCTCCTGTGGAGAGGGAGCTTTATCAGAAGATCGGTTTAAGACAAGAGATATCTCTTAAAATCTGTTGTGGAATTTGATAATTTAGTATTTGTTTGGCAGACCAGATGCTTCCAGATGCTCAATTAGGAGAAATGAAGAGGCAGTGGAGATGGTAATAAGAAATCTTGCCTAATCAGGATAATGAATCTTCATTATCCGGGGAGCTCTAGTGTTCTTTGAGGCAAGCCAATCCTAACAAACCAACTGGCCCTCCCAAACCCGGGACCACCTTGTGTCACGGAAGCTGCTACATTTCCTGGATGTGCCACCGGTTCTTCGATGTTGCTGGCCGTACATCTGGAGCTGGGTTTCAGAACCACAGAAAACAAGCGAGTTTTGTATTCTGAAGAGATAATGGTTTGTGGAATGACTAAAGCAAACCAACTGTGACTTTCCTATGAGCTAATGAAACAATTTCCGAGAGACCACAGAGTTACAGAGAGCGGTTGTTTTATTTACCAGCCCTCCATAGGAGTCTCTGTCGGCCACGCTGTTTCTCAGCAACGAAGAAGAAAGTTAGAATGCTGGTGGCCACAGTCCCTGAGCAGCGGCGTGGACAAACAGCAGATGCGTGCAGCAACTGGAGGAGAAGATGAAAGAGCTTTCCTTTCAACCACAGTTGCGTCAGCCAAATCACAACCAGCTGGTTTACTGCACTGGACGTTTCTGCTGATCCGTCAGAAAGCTCGCTCATGCTCCGTGCCTCACACACGTGCACGCACGCATGAAACCATACTGAAGGCTGGTTTGAGTTTTGAGCGTTCTCATCCTGCCCGTGTTTAGCCACTGGCTTAGTCTTGAGGTGACGTAGACCTGTACTGCCTGGGGGAGGGCTGACACTGGGGGAGGAACAGGAGAAACTGTGACTCAGGAAAATCAGTTCCTGTAGTCCCAGCGTGTGGCGATGAACATGTGGGCTGTTATCCTTGCGAGCTATTGTTCTTGTGATACTGAGTCTTGTTTCCTGTGGTTGTATTTCTTTGGACACCGGAGTGGCCTCTGTGACCTCTTCCTTATTTTTCCCCACCTAAAGCACTTGGTATGTCCGGAGGCACAGGTTGGCAGCTGTCACTGTACTTTGTTCCTTGAGCTCAAAGGCAGAATAACCACACAGAGACAGCCTCATCCTCTAAGATGAATCTCAGCTGGCTGACAGTGCTGAGTTTTCCAGACTAAACCCGTGTGCCATTAGAATTTGGACTGCGAAGACAAGTCCGAGAAGCATCAAGGAAATGCCTGTTTTATGACTAATAAAATATAACGAAGCTGCACAAATATCCAATGTAAGCAAAAAAAAAAAAAAAAAAAAAAAACATTTGGTGCTGTTTTGGACAGAGGCAAGGAACCAGTTGTCCTGCAGCCTCAATTCAGCCGCTGATTTTGTCAGATATTTTCTGTTTCACAGAATCATATCTTCTAGTTTTATGTCCCGGCCAAACTAATTTAAAAAGAAATGACCAGGTGGGTTATAACTCAGAACTATCTGCGTGGAAAATATATCCAGCACCTCCTGAGCTGCTGTCTGAGTACACAGTTTCCCTGTGGCCCTCGCCACTGTCGCTTAATGTGGCTCTGCTGATGATTTGTGTACAGACTCCAGCCCTAAGGAAATGGAGCAATATTTATCTGGCTTTATTTATTCCCGTAAGTAGTTTGGGAGACAAATCTCTTCTGAGTCAGCGTGCACATGTTGCAGAATTGGATGTGGCTGGGTGCTCTCCCCCTCTCTTTTACAGCTGCAGGAGACGTATCTAAGAGATCAAAGTGCATCAGATTCCATTATTTCAGTATCTACAGGACAGTATAATGCATGACTGCTCTGGGATGATGCCTCAGTGTCTGGCTTATTCATCACTGTAATTAAACCCAGAAACAGAGTTTGTTCTGTGCTGAACATTAATCGCAGTGCTTTATTAACGCGGTTGTTGAAATTGTAATTCAGACATTGTATAACATTGCAGTATCGGTGAAGACCAATATTTATTTCACCTGAATCAATTCATTTTATTTGAATTTCAGGGAGAGAGAGAGAAGTGACTGCTCCCAGGTTTTGAAGAAACAGCTGTAAGAATTGCTTGGCTGCAGACGTTCCAAACTGCTGAACTGGTTTAGTCTGTAATGTTGCCTAACAGAAAGCACTTAACTGCTGCATTCAGTGGAAACTGTATAAAAGGTTCAGACTGGCAAACAAATGCTGTAAATTCAAGTGTGATTGAGACAAAAATTAACATCTTAACACTTGTAGGCTTTTATTTTTTGCTTGTTAATAGTACTTGCTTAATTGCTGGTGCCACTTTCTGATGTTTTGGAATTTCTCTCCGTTGTTTTCTGCGTAGTGATTACGATTGTATTGTGGTTGCATCCATCTTCAGTTTAGCTTATGAGATATGAGTAAGTCATCGCTTTTAGTGTCTGCTTGGTGAAGCTCTGTGATGTTTTGTCTTTCATTTTAGGACCTTAAGGGGACTGTGGGTTGTCTTGTGGAGAGCAACATTGTTGGAAGTACGTTGTATTGTTTCCTTCCACTGACAACTTTCAAATTTGAAGGAAGAATACTTAATCGGAATGAACAGTGAATTCTTTTTTAGGGTAATGTTCTCTGACCTCTTATGCTCAGGGTCTGCTGCAGCCCTGGCTGCAGGTGGTGCAGTGAGAATGAATCCCTTGGAACAGCTTCGTATGGTAACTCATGTGGAGCTCTGCTATTTATAGAATCCTCCCAGCCAGTCATCTGCGAGGACCGAAACCGAGGTGCAAAAAGAGATGTTTTCATTATGTCTGCGTTTAGACAAACTGTCTGGAATTTGTAAGCATTCAGGTTGTGTTTGCTTGTGTTACTGTGCAGCGAACCTCCGGAAAATGTTTGCTGAAGAGTGCCCATTCCTTTTGTGTATAGCGGCTGTATTATTTGCAGGAGGTGGAGTTGGCACTGTAGTAAATGTATAATTAGTTTTATTCTACAAAATCCTTCTGTGGGATCTTTCAGAAAAGAAAAAAAATATCTGCTTGTGCGCAAATACAATTTCATGCTCCAAGTGGTCTTTGCTTTCTTCTATAAACTGTGATCTTTCCTCTTGTTTCTAGAGTGACTTGTTATTCCTCCCTCCCCAGAGGAAGCAGGATGACCCTGGTGTAAGCACTTTCTCTGTAAGAACGCAGCTCGCCCTACGTGTAGCTTCTCCTGAAGTCTCTTGGTGTGGCTGAACTGGTCACCTGCTCAGAGCTGGTGAACTGGGGAGAAAAGAGCTGTAGCTCTATGCAGAGGCAGGGAGTAGGGGTGTGTTATCCTTCCTTTCTTTTTGGCCTGTGAAATATAGCTTGTGGATGCGCTGCTATCTAGACTACGCTGTGGTGAGTGTAGGTAGGGCTTTCAGACTGCCAGCTGCAGCATCAGGAGTTTACCATCTCTTTCAGCTCTGTCTTCTTAGTGTGCTGCGGATGAATAATGACTAATTAACGTACCATTAAAGAGTGGGTTGGATCAAGTGTGCCTGTTGGCAGGAGTTCTGCAGTGGACTCAGTGTATGGGGCTCAGTGCCTGCTTCTCCTTAGCCAGGTTGTGCCCGCTGCCCTTCTTGGAGATTCCTCTAAGCATTTGGGCTGCAGCAGTAGTTTATATAAAGAACTGAAAACTGGGAAAGCAGTAGTAACAGCCATGTAGCAGATGCTACCAAACAGGTTGTTGGTGTTGAGGGATGAGACAAATGCTTCCATCTCAGAATAACCAGTCAAGCAGAGTACTGTAGGCAGAAGGGAGTTCATCCTTTTGTCAGGATAAAACATTTTCTTAGAGTAGAGGAGTTACTCTGATTCAGTGTGTCAGTAACTGGAGCTGTTTGGACTTCTGCGGTGTTTCTGAAAAGAGAGGGGTACTTTTGTGGCCCTCAGGAAAGTGCTGCTGTCTGATGATACTGAATGCTCCTGTCTAAGTACAGGGCCCTAGCTACACCGGGGACTAACGCCAATTGAAACCATCCGTGCCCCTGTGTTTGTGTGCTACACTTCAGGCATATGGGGGAAATGAGAGTCTGTGTTCATTTAACTTGATTTAGTACAGGATTCTGTTCCACCACTTAAAAATAAAGTCTTTGACAGACTGTACTGGGGAGTGAATGCAGCTGAGGCCAACAAGAAGACTTGGGGGCTGTCTCTAGACTCAGGACACCATGGGTTGAAACCAAGCTAAAATACACAGTGCCTTGTGAGCCACATCATGTACTGCTGTGATTCTGAAGCCTAACCTTGCTATTTGCTGCTGCTGGAATGGATAGTTTTGCTTTTCCCCTGTTTCCCGTCTACAGCGGTGTGCTCCATGCTCTCTTTGTGGTGGCTTTGGTGCTTATCTGATCCCTCCATGAGTCAGCTCACACCACTAAAGCATCTGAAACGCGTTCTCTCTCTTATTTTCTTCCTGTCAGCTTAGTGAACCGAACTGACTTCCTGCTGGAGATTGGATTTATCTGCACTCTGTACAGTCCATATATTCAATTTTTCTTTGACATCTCTGGAAAGGTCTGGAAGTGCCAGCTATTAGACGTGTGCTGTTTCCACAAAGTGTTACAGCATTTTTGGCTTCTCCATAGTGCAATTAAAAATGTGCTTGGACTTAACTGCATCCCAGAGCATGCACAGGATGAAGGCCTGCTGCTAGTTCAGAGAGTGAATGCACTGGGGGATGGTCTGGCTGTGAAACGCAGTCTCAGTTTGCCATTTCTGGCTGTAGAGGGGCAGGGATTACAGCTGAAGGAGTTAATGCCACTTCAGAACAAAAGTCCAATGTAGACAAAGCTTCGATTCTGTTTTTCTTCATTGTGATCTTCCTGTTTAAAAACAAAACAGAAAACCCAATACTCTTAATAAAAAAAAATATGTACCACAACTGCTAAAGTTTAGATGCT
This sequence comes from Oreortyx pictus, assembly GCA_036925125.1. Classification (NCBI taxonomy): domain Eukaryota; kingdom Metazoa; phylum Chordata; class Aves; order Galliformes; family Odontophoridae; genus Oreortyx; species Oreortyx pictus. Next base: position 5,772,039 of record JAUPFR010000010.1, on the reverse strand, counting down.
TTTCTTCCCCCCCCCCCCTTTTTTTTTCCCTTTTTTTTTTTTTTTAAAGTAACTTTGCTAATGTTACCCAGCAGTTAGGGGTATGTTTGTAAGTGCAGGACTTTCACAGCCTGCCCATGCTGTGCAGCAAGCTGGTCTCCCGTGGGACACTACTGATTACAGTAACATCATTCATGTGCTTTGTGGGGTGCTGCGGTGCCTTCCTTCCTCACACAAGCCCTCCAGTTATTACTGTGTGGATTGTTTCCAAAGTCTGAATGTAACTTGGCAAGCTTTGTCCATACCGTTAGGAGTTTGATTACCTTTGTGCGTGTGTGTGTGAGGACTGCCATGTACGTGGCTTCTAATGCAACAAGCTCCCTGTTGTCTGAAGTGTTTAGGATTAAGAAATTATATAATCATGCAAAGGCAGAAGCTGAACGAGCCACCTCAGTTTGTTGGATCCTAGAGCTAAGTCAGGCCAAGAGCATTTTTTGTCTTGACCTGCAGGAAAAGCCCCCGAGCCATAGCCAGCCTTTCCCAGCTGCAAGCACAGCTCTGCAAGAGCTGTAGGAGTCACCTTCCCAAGGAGCCCACTCACTGCTTGCTTTGCTTTATTTCACAAAACATGCTGGTCAGTTTTCAGTTTGAGTACAGTAATGCATTTCATGGACAGAATGTAGCTATTTAAATTAGACCAATTGCTATCACCCTTTTTCCCTTAGAAAGACTTAAGCAATCCATCAAACTGAAGTAAGATAGCTATATATATACTTCTTTTAAATCCTAGAAGCAGAATGCTTACTGCCTTGTAGCAGCAAGGTGCCTGTGTATCATTTAGGACTGTAATAACCCATGTGTGTTTGTTCACTTGTGCCACATGCCAAGTCCTCCCCAGGCAGCTGCCTGGTGCAGTGCAAGCAGCAAAGCAGGTCTGTAAAGCTGAAGGTTGCCACGTGTGGTAGGACTTCAGTGAGTGTACTGCCAGCAGAACGGGCTTCCTACAGGTCTGTTCTCAGCCCCACCTTTCTCCTGTCTCTACCTGCAAAGTGTGCTGCAGGGTCTGACCAAAAGCTTTCGTGCTTCTGCAGGTGGTTTCCACCACTGGGCTATCAGGTAGCTAGCAGGGTGAGGCCAGGTCTGCTGCTGCTGTTCTATGCTCTGTCCTTGGGAGAAGGGGAGGAGGAAGGACTTGCATGCTGTTGAGCTCCAGCTGTGTGCTGGAGCCTACCTGAATTGCTTAAGCCATGCACAGCTTTATAGCTGGGCTGGGTGCAGTGGGAAACTGTCAGAGCTTGGTGGTGAACTGAACATAGCAATGGGTGTGAAACAGGCTAATTCAGTGTGCATCAGAGCACCCTGTCTATAACCAGATAAGAAAATCAAAGGCTTTTCTCAGCAGTTGTCTTGATTTCCAGAACTAGTAGCACAAAATGGTTTTATCCAAAAACTTTTCTCATTGTTAAAGCTTTTCTTTTGTTTGCATCTTAAGTGTCCAGGCGAGATTGCTCATAACAGTGTCTGCAGGCATTTATTATCACTTCAACAAAATGAGGCTCAGATTTGATGAGCACTGCCTTCTCTATTTCATTTAGATTTCATCAGGTTATATACACTAAGCGTTGCTGCTAGTTATTACACTACTTCATGGATTATGTTAAGATCTATTCGGTGCAGTGCTAGAACTTGCGTATTAGTAAGTGTATGAATACCTATACTATGATCACTGAAGTTATCTTCTGCAGTGTGTATGTTATACGTGTTGTAGATGCATTATCTTATGTGGTTTGTTATACATGTTATTCTATGCAGTTTTTATAAGAAGCTGCTCAGGTTCTGCCCTTACCTGTCCTGCAGAGAGCTGCTCAGCAGAGAACTAAGGCTCAAGAGACTATTTCACATCTAGGTATTTATGGCCAACTTGCATTTGTTATTTTTGTACTGAGCAGATCTTGTTTTTCCTTTCCCAATGTTTACTCTCCTGATTTATTTAGAGATCAGTCTTAGATACCTTGCAGCCTCTGTTTTTCTAGGCTAATGCTTCTATTTTTGTTTTGCTTGTCAGTGGGTATAATATTCAAGAAACTTAGTTTTCCTGAAAAACAAAATCTTGTCTAAACTGTAATCACTGTAACTTATGACACACCTGGCTTTTACACCTTTATAAGTGATGGGGGAGGGGATTGTTGTCTCATTGCTCAGCATCTTGCAGTGAATTCTGACTGATAATGGAAGTAATAAAAACATTGACATTAAACCTGCAGAACATGAAGCAATCCACCTCTGCACGTTCTCATAGCCATTACCTTTTCTCATGGCTTGGGAAATCTGTAGTGTCCCCAGGGAAGCGTGTCCACTCGGTAACTTCATGATGCAACTGTCCTCTCAAAAAGATGTGTTTAAGATGGGTGTCCTTTTGGAAGCCATCCAGTAAGCTGAGAACAAAGTTGCTCCTGAAATTGGTATGTATGTTCTTGTTACTGCATTTAAATGCACAAGAACAAAAATACAGCCACAGCCTTTTCCCTCCTTGGTGTCAGGACTCAGGGCACCCAGCCCAGTGGGACAGAGGGGGGCTCAGACACAGTCCTCTGGTAAAAATTCTTGCTTTGCTGGGGTTTTTTGGAACAGCACAAAATTAACTCAGCCATGGTCTCCCAAGTTCTGCGATAATGCTGAAAAGGGATTTGTGGTTGCAGATGCTTAATGGAAGCATTGCTGATGGGGTGCAGCCTACCAAATAAACTTTAAATAATATAGAAAGATAACTAAAATAATCCTGTAGTAACTGAATGGCAGTGTTTCTGCTCCTTACATCTCATAATACACTGAAGGAGTGTTGGTGGGATAATATTGTACAGCATATGTCTGCACAAAGGCAGTGAGTGTATCCCCTGCATCAGAGCCGTGTCTCAGTGCCTGACTGGGGTGGGGTTGCAATGGGATTTCTTTCTTAATCCCAGCCATGGAATGGCTTTGTGTTTAGCACCAGCTTAGGTATTCTAGGGTCCTGGTGCACTTCATGTAGCATGAAGAGCCTGTCATTGCATGGGGATGAGCTCAGGCCGTGTTGGGTATCTCCAAGTTTTGCAGCTGCTCACATGCGGGTATTTCAGGATAAAATAGGCTTTGTCTTCCCGTCGGGCAGTCCATATTCAGCAAAATGACCTCTCTGTACTCACGGCCTTCCTCTTACGCAGATTTCTGGCTCAGAAGGGCCCTTCAGCATGCAGCTCACTTGCACTGAGGCCCTGGCTTGCTGCATGCTCATCTCCTGGGGCCCTGTGATGCCTTCTGCTCGCGCATTTGTGTGAGCAAGCGTGCCAGTGGGTCAGATGCAAGTATTTCGGTGCTGTTTGGGTGCAGGAGCTGCCTGCATTGAGCAGCACGTCTCTGGTTGCAGAGTGGATGTGCAGTGGTGTGCGGTGGGCCTAGTTCCATCGATGATCTATTGCTGTGAGGCCTCAAGTTTTCCTCCAGGTAGCTGGTCTTAATGTCAGTGAAGTTCTTGCTGCTTTCCATGGAAGCGTGTGTCAGCAGGGCAGCAGGCTGACTAAAGACAGCCTTGTGTTGTCAGGAGTGGCAACGAGACCCCCTGGCCTCCAGTCTGTTGATGATGTTGTTTTCGTGTCAGGCAAACACGGGCAAGATCCAAAGAAGAGGATGAGAAGAAATAACAGGCTCAAAATGTTGTTTAGAGAAGAAGTTGCAATCGTACAGATGTGTGAAGGACGTGGCAGTGTATTCATTTGTGCAGTGGAACGTGCGCAGCGCAGCCTGGCTGCTCCAGTGGCTGAACACCTATTTCATATGCAACTGTAAAAAGGTGTGCGTTCTGGTGACAGGCTGGGGAAGGCCCCTGCGTTCACTGACTGCCTCTGTGCATTGAAAACATTAAAATAAGTAGGAAAAATACGTTCTGGAAGCACTTTGCTTGTATAACCGAGTCCTGAGAGAGCTATTTATGATTTTTCTACCTGTTCTTGGCACAGGCATTTTTTCTGTTAGAAGTGGTTTGACAGTTGGGTGAGATCACTCTTGGATTCATGCCCTGAGAGCTAAAAATGCGGAGTCACTGCTTGTGAGGACAAGACTGAGCTGGAAGAAAATAGAAACATTGCCCTTGTGTTGGCTGCTAATACTGCATTGGGAAGGGGAGCTGCTTCATAAAGCTTTAGCGTGGCTTAGTTTTTGTCCAGTCATTCCTTGCCTTTAGATAGCGTACTACTTCAAAATAACCTGAGTAAAAAAAAGAAAAACAACCCAACAGATGTAGCAATAATCACTGATGCCTGAGACATTCCCCTCAGATGAATAAATGACGGTAGAGATGAGCTGATAGCCGGAAGCAGTGCCTCTGGCCATTTACTCCTGCTGCTCATTAACTCGTAGCTGAAATAATTAATGTTATTATCAAATGGCACTGAACGAATAGCCAGATTGCCTTTTTTCGTGTGCATAAATTCTCATGGAAGTGTGAGATGGGAGTGCACTTGGGAGAGGTGACAGCCTCCTGGCACTGTGCTGCTCTGTGCTGCGCGTGGGCATTGCTGACGGAAATCCTCACTATGAAGCACCTGTGCTGGTAGTGCTGCCCCTTCCAAAGCCCATTGCACGGCAGCTCAGAGTGCTGGAGGAGTGGCAGATGTGCCCTGCTGGCTGCTCAGGGCTGGGCAGAAGGGAGGAGCCTGTAGCAGGGCAGTGATGGGGACACGTCTTGGCTGGTGTACTCTGATGACACATGGGACAGCTGGTCAGGGAGGCTCCTGCTGCACTGACTCCAGTGTAGGTGTAGTGCATGTCCTTCACGTATCTGTGGCTTTCTAACAAGCTGATGGAGAAACGTGCAGGAAAAGCCCTGTGGTTAAGCTGTTGCCAAACCTAGCATGACTTGGTGCTATTATTGGCCTCGGAAGGCTGCTTTGTCCTTTGTGCAGTCCAGGTCCCTGCTTGTGGCCTGGGCTTGGGTTTTGAGTCATGTGCATCGATCTCAGGTACATGTAGTTCGTGTTAGACTGAAACGCTTTGTGTTTCTAACGCTTTGTCAGAAATTCAGATTCAATTAAGACAATAAAAATGGCTGCAGATCTGACTGTGCCATTAAACCACCAAGGTGTGGCAGCTTCCTGCTTGAGCAAGCACTCGTAATTGAAGATGATTTTGTTAAAAGTGTAATTAAAATATTTCAGATTGAGTACCAGGCTGTGACCAGGTGAAGTGTGATGCAGGTTCCTGAGGCTTGGAACAAACCCTGCTGTCGTGGGCTGCCTTGCTGGCTGGCACGGACTCAAAGCAGGTGCTGCACACCGTTTGTGTCTTTGGGTTATAGCAGAACCGTTGGTTTGCTCTCCTCTTGCCGTGGGCTGCCAGAAATCTGCACTGTGTGGTGGTATCCCACCATCTTGGACTCAGTGTTGCCTTATCTGGGGAAACCCCTCCTCGCTCCCACAGGTCAGTGCAGCTTGGCTGGAGTGCTCTTGGCCTGCTCCTCGGGTGAGGGAAGGTCTCTGGTAGGCTGTGCCAAAAAGACATCATCCTGTGTTGCCCCATTTTCTTACGTGGGGAGGTGGGATCAGACTATTAATAAAAAGGTAGGTAACTAAGATGGCTGATGTCGATCTGTTTTCATCACCTGTGTTACCTCTTGCCTTAGGAAAAATTAATACCTCCCTGAAGACCATACTCAGGTGATACTGTTCCAGCTTTACCTGCTGTGTCTGTGTCAGTCCTGTTTTAGGAGCTTGTGTACGAGGCCTTGGATCTGATGCTGTGCTGTGGTTGTCTGTTAAAACTTGTTTTAGATGAGGCTGTTCAGCTGTGTTCTGGGTGGCCCTCTTTGCTTTGGGGTATGCTTGCTGTACTGTTGAAAGATACTGCCCAGATAACACATGCCCTGATCTTACAGATGAGCTCACTCTTCACTTGATGTCACCGATCCTTTGATATCGTGCCCACTGTATACTTCTGAAGTCCATTCCTACTTCTGCATAGGAATCAACAACATTTTCCTGCTGTGTGTTACTGTGTTGTTAACGGTCCAGCCCAGCTCTTGTACTGCACACTGAAATATATATAGACACCTCTCAGATTTACTCATGGATGTACTTACACTTCAGCTGTCCTCCCCTGATGGATTGCTCACGTCTTCCATGCACGCGTATTTTCACGTTTGCCATTTTGGCCCTTTTTCACTGCCATTCCTCTTAGCTAATGAGAGCTGACTTCTGTGGCTTTGCTGCCTTGTTCCTGAAGTACTGAGAGTGGCTGAGTTGTTCTTAGGATCGCCTTCCAGCTGAGGTAACTAATTGCCAAAAGGCAAACTGTAGCACTCCTGCTATTTCTTAAGTGTTCGGGGTCAATATTTTGGGGTTGTGTGACAGCCCTGAAAGGGGAGTGGTGGTTCCCAGCTATTCCAGGCACTGCAGTGACCGCAGTCAGTGATCAGTGTTTGCTTTTGGAGAGGTGAAGAGTCAGTCAGGTCAGTGCCCACACAGCTGGCAATGGGAGCTGTTGGGAAGGAGGTGGCAGGACCGGTATTTCAGAGGCAGCACTGTGTTAGTTCACCGTGGGTCACCCTCATCCCCACAGGGCTCCGAAACAGCACTGGGAGGCGAGCAGGAGCTGCTGGTGCTCGGCCTGACCCACAGAAACAGGCGTGTGAGTTTTATCAGAGCCTCTGAGCGCTGCGGGCAGCATGTGAGCATGGTGTCTGGAGCTCACGGGTGTGCTGGGACAGTGTGTGAGCACGGTGTCTGGAGCCCACGGGTGTGCTGGGACAGCCTCAGTGCTGTGCTGCACCCTGGCCTGGCAGCACGCAGCCATCAGCCCTGCTGCTTTTAGCCTTTCTCCCTTCAGTTTACGCTAGAAACAGTGGCAGTGATTGATGCCTTACCCTTTCCAGAATGTAAACAGGCGTCTGCAGGATGTGTGAAGGATTCCTGTGGGTTACTGTTCTGTCAGCCCCTCCCTCGCAGCTCTGGTGTGTTTTCCCATCTCCTGCGTGAATGCAGCCTTCAAAGAAACCCTTAACTTAGTTGTTCACCTGTTTTTTGAGTAACCTTTATTTTTGCCTCCTGCTTGCCGGCAGTGAGCGAGTGGGATGCAGCAGTTTGCCCAGACCCTTCAGGCAGAGCCAGCCTCACTGCGACCTTTGTCTTCAGCCTCTCCCCCTGCTCTCTAGGACCAAGTTTCTCTGTTATATTTTCTTCTTCCCAAAACTCCAGGTTTTCCTTTGTTGTGAATTCTGCTCCTCGTTCTCCCGGCAGCCGTCTCTCACAATGTGCTGTGTATATACAGCCGTGGTGTTGTTAACAGCCACCTCCACTTTCCAGGCCTGAGAAGGGCTTTCTGCAGAGATAACCACATGGTGTGAGGAGGAGAGGATCTGTGCCAGCGGTGCAGATGTTGCTGTTTGCACATGGGTGAGGATGGTCTGTGTACACGTGCTTCTGCTAGCACCAGCTGCGGGAGGGAGCTCCGGCCCCATCTGTCTGCTCTGCTTCGTCATCCTTGGGGTGCAGCACTCTGTGCCCCAAAGTGATGTCTGGGACAGCTCTTCTTCCTGGTTCTGCTTTCTGCTTCAGCTCGACAGGAACATGTGGATTTCTGTAAGCTGTTTGTGGACATTTTCCCTCCACGTATAGAAGTAATCCATTAAATTAAACAGGCTGGGAGCTGTTGTGTCCTGGGAGCTGTGTGCTGGTGCCCCAAGTAGAGCTGTCAGAGTGCTGTGGCTGGAGGTGGAGGGTTGTGTGGCCTGGGACTTACAGGAGCGTGCAGGTGTGTGTGGTACCTCTTTCCTGCAGAAACAGCCCCTGAAATTGGATGGGATCGGTGGAGAGAGGAACAGGGGCAGCTAGGTCCAGCAGGGAGCTGGTGACCAAGGACCTGCTTAGCAGAGGTGCATCCAGGGACGCGGCCCTGGAGCCAGAGGAGCCTGCTCAGCAGTCTGGAAATGTAAAAATTATCTGCTTGTGTCAGGAGATTGTGCTTCCAGGGATTAATTACTGCTGTTTAATTACTGCTTTTCCCCTCCCATTCCTTCTTGCTAATCTTGGGTATTTCGGGTTGCTTTGGTGGGCAATGAGATCTCCGTCTAGCTGCCTCCATGGTGCGGCAGGCGCCAGCAGTGGGGCTGGGCAGTGGGTGGCCTGCAGGCTTCTGTGTGACAGCACATGTAAGAAGCATGAAACCACATCCCTGGAGCAGCTCTTCTGCTGCCTGGGAAGGCAGCGTGCGTCCATTTTGCCCTGGGTCTGCTGGGCAACCCCAATCTCAATGGCTCTTGTTGTGTGTGTGCACCCAGCCCAGCTGTCAGTACCCGCTGCCTCTTCCAAATGGGAGAGGTGAGACGAGGGAATTTTTCTTTAAAAAGAACTCCTTAGCATAAGTGCTCAGCTATTGCAGTTATTTATACTGCCTGGCTACCTGAAAGCAGGAATATAAAGGTTGGGTAACGATTTCATTACACGATGTTTTATGGCAACTGGTATTCAGCTTTATAAATGAACTGTTCTCTCCTGTACGGCACAAAAAGGTTTTTATATTTGGCAGTCTGCTCGTAATATTCTAAGGATTATTAAAGTAAGCTGTAGTTGCAGTATAATGCACATTATAATGGCAAGTGGTTTTACAGTAATATGTCTTGGGGGAGGATATTATTTCAGAACGGGTATTAACATACAGATGGAGCTCGGGTCTTTTCATCCAGGTCAGAATGGCATTTCCAGAAAAGGCCTCTGGACCATTATCCCAGTTAGTTCCTTATGAGTAATAAAGTTGCAAGAGGAGGTTTCATACAATTCAGCAGGGATTTTGCAAGAAGCACAAAAAGCAAGAGCTTTTTTCTCACCTCCTGGCTTTACGCCCGTAAGCTGGAGTTGTCTGTGTCCAGGTTCCTCAGAGGTGGGTGCTGGGGGTGTGTTCAGGTGCGGATCAGCACTGCAGAGTGGTGTGCATTGGGTTGGGGGGGGGAATGCAGAACCAGGACCCCAGCATGGAGGTTGGTGGTGGGAGGCGGGGGCTGGAGGCAGCAGTGAGGCATTGAGTTCTGGAGCTGCTGGATGTCAGAGCTGTCTGTCTCACCTCTGACCTTCCCGAAAGGATAATCTGCGCATGCTGGTGCAATTATTAAAAGCAACAAACAAATAAAAGCCCCGATAACATACTGCTGATATGCGGCGTGCAGGGATCTTAAAATAATCTTTATCCAGGGATTAAGAGTTTCTGATCTACCACTGACCTGCTTTCAGAGAATTACAAACTCATTACACTTGCAGGAGCAAGATGGAAATGCGGTGAAACAAAATAGCAGCAGTTTTGCAGTAGCATAACCAGGGCATGCCTTGATGAGAAGACTTGCAACAAAAAATGGTGCTTAATGAAACCTTTTTCTAGGCAAAACCCCAAGCGTGCCTGGGAGTCCATGTGCAGGAACCGTGCCTGCAGTGTGTGAAAATGTTTATTTTCACAAGAAGTAAAAAATGCTGACCTCTGGATGCCCTGCGTGATTTCCCCCTCCCTCCCCAGCAGCGGAGGAAGATTGAGGGTGACACGAAGACACAAACCCCACTGCAGATCTGGAGTTTGGGTTGGTGCTGCTCCCGCAGGAGCACAGCATCTGTGTGCACAGAGCCAGGAGAGCCGTGCTGCCCCTGGGGCACACGGGCACTGCAGCACAGCCCCGGCCTTCCCGTGGGGGGAAGGGTAACAGCAATCACAAAACCATGATACCGATGAAAGCAAACGGAGCGTCAGGGAGCGGCGTTTATTTTGCTGGCTGGCCTAATATGGGAGTTTGATTATTTGGTTTGGCTATATGTATAGGTATACACATGTAAAAGATTGCGTGGAGGAATAGTTAGCGTGAAATTCCGTCTTAGTTTGACATGCCTGGTGTCTTCATCAAGCGATAAAGAACACGGACTTTGGCCAGAAATTCAGTGTTTGTAATTCTGTCTGCAGAAGCGCTTTCCATGGTAGGTAAAAGTGAGCCAATAAATCCGTGCTCATCTTTGGAGTATAATAATAATTACATGGGTAACATGATATTCTTAATGTAGCTACAGCCCCCTGGCACATATGTACATACAAGTGCCATTGGCGTGCATCCCTGGTGCCCCAGCAGCACCCTGTGGGGTGTGGGGCCTTGTGGGGCCTGGGCTGATGGACAGTGGGGTGTGCAGAGGGGCTGTGAGCCCACAGGGGCTGCTGTGCCTCCACTGGGGAATGGCGGCTTTGGGATGGTCGCTGTGCTCTGAGCCCTGCGACGTTTGTGGTTGTGTTCTTCCGTGGTGCTGGCGTGGCTCCATGTAGCAGGCTCTGGCTCGGGCTGGGCAGGCTTTTAATAGCAATCGGGGGAGAGATTAAAGTGCCATCAGACGGTGTGTCAGGGATCGGGGAATGGAGCAGCCACTCTTTTTTATTTACAGTAACACGATTTATGTGTTGTCACAGCGGCCTGGCAGCCATGGCCCCCTGGTTTTTCACGTTCCTGTGCGGAGAAGCAGCACTGTTCTCAGCCTACATCTGATGTGGGATCTGTGTCCTCCACTGTGTCCTGTGTCCCATGCCCTAATGGGGGATGTGGCACAAGGTGGCAGCTGTGCTTTGGGGGAGCCTGGGAAGCTGCCGTGCTGGGACAGCACTGTGCTTTGGTGTGTGGAGGGCATGGAGTGCACCACTGGCCCTAAAACAATGCAGGGGTTGTTCTCAGGTTAATGGACTCTAGGGGTCAGTAGGAGCAGGTGCTGGTATGCAGCTGGAAAAAGGGGGAGAATTTTTGGCCTTCTTTGACCTTCAGCGCTCAATAGTCATGCTTACTGTCCCAAAGCCCCTGAAGCTGTCAGTGGTTGGATTGCCTCAAGAGCTGTCCAAAATGTGAGGGGTTCAGCTTGCAGCAGGATCTTGTTTAACTGTAGTTTGTTACGCAGTGATGCTGTGCTCGGGTAGCTTATTATGCTCAGTTTGCTGTTCTGGTGGAGCTGTCCACTGGCAGTTCCATGTCATGCTGCTTTCATTTTGAGCTCCTTGGTCTTCGTTCTTCCTCTGGTTTCTGTGTTTCCTTATGTTTCTGTAACTCCTTGCTGTCAGGGCTTTACCAAGGGAGCTGTATTGCTGTATTAAACACCCCCACTCTCCCCTGGCTCTGCCTTGAAGTGCTAAGTTGCACACTCCTTTGTGAGAAATAAAGGAGCATAATGTCCTCTGCTACTGGTGTAATCCACAGAAGTACAGCAAAGCCGTGAAAACACAAAGTCAGGGGCAGCTTGTGGTGCTTGCAACATCAGAACAGGACAGGGCTGTGCCCTGGCTGATGTGTGCAGCTCTGAGGTACAGCCTCTGGGAGAGGAGCGATGCTTTATCTCCCTGTCACACGTCAGAGACACATCATGGGTGTTGCTGAATGACAGGGGACCCTCAGCTGCTGGCTGTCCCTGTCCCAGCAGCGCATAGAGAATCCTTCAGGTTATGGGAGCTGTTAAAAGGCAGCTGTGCTGGAAGGGAACCATGGCTTTGTGAAATAAAGCCCCGAGCTCTAAGGAAATCGACCACAGTTAGTGAACACCAGCAGTGCTAGTCCCCAAGTGTGGCTGCGGTGTCACACACAAACACGTTCTGTGTATAATTTTAGCCACGAATTTGCGAAGTAGGAGTGGGAGATCACTGATACATTTACAGGAGTGAGAGAAGAAAAGTTAAATACGCTGCCTGTATTGTGCTAGGAAATACTAGGAAAGCCTTTTCCTTTTCTTGTTTTGTTTTTTGAACTGGAATATTTTAATTTCAGGAGCAAGTCCCCGTTCCTGTGTATCACCCAACCCCTAGCCAGACCCGGCTGGCAACACAGCTGACAGAGGAAGAGCAGATCCGAATAGCGCAGAGGATAGGCCTTATCCAGCACCTACCCAAGGGCGTCTATGATCCTGGGAGAGACGGCTCCGAGAAGAAGATCAGAGAGTAAGTTCCACAGACACCACAGAACGACAGTGGGTGTCCATTGGTCTGTGCTGTCCCCATGGGAAACCTCATCTGGTCCTTCTGTTTTTGCCTTACTTTCAGGGAGTGTAATTTGGCACAGCTTTCATGCAGAGGCCTCTTTGCCTTATCCTTCTTTGTTTTTGTGCTACAAATGAAATGCATTTTCCTTCATAGGTATAATTTGTGCCTTTTTTAGTTTTTCTCCTCCCTTTATGGGGAAGTAATTGGAGGAAGTTTTTCACCCAGCAGGTGGTGACGCACTGGAACAGGTTGCCCAGAGAGGTTGTGGGTGCCCCATCACCTGGAGGCGTTTAAGGCAAGGCTGGATGTGGCCCTGGGCAGCCTGCTCTACTGCTTAGCGACCCTGCCCATGGCAGCGGGGTTGGAACTCGATGATCTTTGAGGTCCTTTTCAACCCAGGCCATTCTGTGATTCTGTGATAGTTCCATTCTGCTCCTTCCTCAGCTCCGTGGCTCCCATCTGTAATTCTGTGCAGGCCACTGAGCTGCCCCAGCCCTGGCTGCAGGCTTCCTGCTAACGCTGGCTCATAGTCTGAACAGAAATCCAGTGCTGGGTGGAGCCGGCACCGATACCACAGAAATCCTTGCCACATCTCTCAGTAACAACAGAAGTTTGTTTGATGCAGTCATATCTGACACATACTACACGGCTCTGCATTTGCAGCGTGCTCACAGCACCTCAACTATGTCTTGTTTCCCCAGATGTGTCATTTGTATGATGGACTTTGTGTACGGGGACCCTATCCGATTTCTGCCGTGCATGCACATCTACCACCTGGACTGTATAGATGACTGGTTGATGAGATCCTTCACCTGTCCATCCTGCATGGAGCCAGTGGATGCAGCACTGCTTTCATCATACGAGACTAACTGAGCCAGGGTTTCTTCGTGAACCTCCGAGGAGAACATCCACTTCAATGGGTTTGATCCTTTTGTCATTCAGCCCAAAGAGCCAGAAATTAGGAATTAAGGTCATGCACAAAACATACATTTCCTAATGAATAAAAAATATTCCTGAATGGCTGCAAATACTGGGGAAAGAAAACCATAGTATTTTAGAGACTATAGAGAAAGTAGGTTGTTATTTTTAATGTAAAGCCTTGACCCACCATTGTCTTTAATGTTTGTTCTTACACCCATATATAGGAATTGTAAAGTGTTACAGAACTGTAAATGTTTAAACTGCGTGTATCCAATTTTATTAGCAGTAAGATAAGAGTATTTTTTTTTTCCTAAATAAAGTTACTTTTTTTTTTTTCCTGATTCTTCTCACAAGTCCTGGCATTTGGGTCAAGGCTTTATTGAAATCTACATTTTATAACACTGGCACAAAGAAATAGTTTTAAGCTTGTTTGCACAGTTTTTTTTTTTCTTCTTTTTTTTTTTTTTTCCTCCATTGGAGATGGAATTCATTGCCTTAGGTCTTTTTAATAGTGTATTGTTATTGTTGGGCTGGCTCTATGCTTGAAAACCAGTTTATTTATAACCTGTTACAAGTGCTATATTTTGTTTGCAGTTAGGAATATGCAGACTTCGAAGTGATCTCCTAGCTTGTAAGCAAACTGAGATGCATTATCCCTTTTCTGCAAGTGATGTTGAATATGAAGATACAGAACAGGTCCTGCAACTGAACCTATGGTATCGTGGTTTTTAGTACTCACTTTGGTTTGGATGAAACAAGTCCTTACACTCAGATGTCTGCTTGAACTTGATCAAGGTAAAAGTGGGCCAGATGGACAGTAAATAGTTGAGCTAATGTGATTGGGATAAAAAAATTGGAACTAACGTAGTGTTAGCAATGATCACTTATTTTTATCTTTTCTCTCCCTAAAAATGGTTGTCCTGAATCGCAGCAAATGGATACTGCATCTCTTGTTCTTGTAGTTCTTAGGTTTCAGAAGTTAAGAATAAACATACTGTATCTCAGTCTCCTGTATGACATGTATCTGTTAAGCCCTGCTGGCTGACACATCAGTCCACCAAGCAGATAGAAACCTTATCAAGCAGAGAAAAAAATATTTTGTTCAGCTCATAAATGCAATGTTTATATAAGTGCAGACTGGCATAGCAGCAATGGAGGGGGAAGACAGAACTGCTGTACTACCAGAGCGACACCATTAGCTCATTTCTGCAGCAGAATGTGTGCTCGTTAGGAGATGGTCTCGCAAGATTGTAGCTGTAAAGAACTTCTATCCACTTAGCATGCTTTTTTTTTTTTTATTTTTTCCTTTCTTATCTTACCACGCAGTGACTTTTATACATTCAGTGCAGTGCTGATGCATTGAGAAGTCTCAGTCTTGCAAAATGAGATGTAATCTCACATCAACCACAACAAATCAGGGAACGTTCTTGATTGTTTTTCACGTACGGTTTGAGTACTTTGTTCTGTCAAGTTGTGTTCAAAGACCCAAGTACTTTGACCTCGTGTATTGACCAGCTCAAACTGTGCATGGCGTGGATGCTTTCTGAAGGGTTGGTCAGCAAAACGTAGAACCGACGTCTTGATTTATTTATTACTCCTGTAGCTGACAGCAGCCTGCTCTCTTACTGAAGAGTTCCAAGTTGGAAACAATTTAAAGCAGTCTACAGTCCTAGATTCACTCAAATTCTACAGATTTGCTTGGACACAATTTTGTGCTTCATTCATACATACCTACTTACACGGAGCAAAATCGGGGCAGACAGACCTGAAGTTGTGCAATATTTTTCAGTGCAAAATAATTGTTTCTTTTCATCATTCCATGTGTGTTCCTTCGTGTCCTCCTTTGTCTGATTCGGGGTGTTTGCTCTTGGTTTGGGGGTTAGTTCCTTTTTTTTTTTTTTTTTTTTTTTTTTTTTTTTACATAAAATGATGTCCACATTAAGTATTAGTTATTTTATCTTGTTAAAACTGGCAAATGAACAATTTTAAAAAGAATCACTGTCACGTTGGTATTAGTCTTTATTTATTACAAAGGCTCAGTTAAGGAAGACTTGAAAGAAATACGGAGTGAGTGGTGTTGAGCTGAATGTGGTTCTGGGCGTTTTACAGAGGTGAACCATCATCTGCTCTACTTCCCAGCCCATGGGAAGGAAGTACTGTTATTACAGTACTTGTTAAGTAACAGAAAGGTCTGGAAGGGCTAAAATGAGAACTGATTACACAACAGCATTCCAAAAACAACATCGAAAAAAGAAAAATAGCAAATTTTAGTTAAAAAAAAACCAAAACAAATGTGTAAATGTAATAAATAAATGAAATGACTTTTTCAAGTTTTTAGGTGCCACTGCTGTTCTGGATGATTTCTAATTCAAAGAAGCAATTTATCTGAATTGGATCTGAAATAACATGTCCACTGAACTTCGGCTCCAGCTCTGAGAGCAGAACAGTGTCTCAGTACCACCACCTGTGAGGCGAGGACAGCGTTTGCCCCCAGCACTCCTTCCTCACACGAAGCAGGGCAGCTCCTGCTCGTCCCAACCTCTGGCTGTGGCCACTCCTGCAGCAGTGCTGGTGCACAGCCCCGTAGCAAAACCTTTGCAAAGCAGCAGCGAGGAAAAACCTACTCCTCTCTGCCGTGTAAGAACTGAGATTGTAAAGCATCAACAGCCACCAAGTGAACCAGAAAAAAGGTGTTGCTTTAAAGCACTTGAGGGGTGGGGTATGTGCTCTAATGAAAACTGCACGTACCTTTGAACTGTAACCTGCACGAAACTCTGGCACGGCCTCAGGGACAGCTGTGCAGAGCAGCAGTCAGCCCTTGTGCATCCCCAGGCAGCAGCACATCAGCACCAGACACCACAGCAGCATGCCATCCCAGGTACAGCCTGAGAGCAGCCACAGTGCTGGAGCAGGTGGGGATGGAGGGCATCGCTGCTTCCAGCACGTGTGGGTGACTGATTGCAGCTTACAGAGGGAAAGGGATTTTTCTCTCATACAACTAAAAGAAAGCAAAATTTCTGCTGAGGCGAGAGAAATGTGATGGCAAGTAACAGGTATTTAGTTTTATGAAGACCTTTATGCTTAAAATACCTGCATGCTACCGGAATTACCATTTTAATCATGTCTAGAGATGATCATCCTTACTGCGTTGTGCCAGTTCATTGTGTAAATCTGAGTGGTAAACAGAAACATGTACGTAAACCCAGAGAATTTCTTCAAGAAGAGCTGGAGGTGGAGGAAGGCTTTAACAACAGAAGGGTTTCAGACTGCTGTCTCACAGCTTCCTGGGGCTGAAGGCAATTTCATGCTCGGGAAGCTGACAGCCCCCTGTGCAGCATTACACGCACCCGGGCAGAGGGATTGTGAAATACCTGAGCTTGAATTGCCACAGCTCCAAACTTGGCCATTTCCTGTCCTTGTGCAATCGTGGTAAAAAGAAACCGCGTCAGAGTCAGTTAAACAAAACTGAGATGGCTGAAGCCAAAACACAGCTAAGGTGAAATCCTGGGTTAGAAGGGCGTGCAAAGTGGCTGCTGGGCTGCTGGAAGTACAGCGTACTGCCAGCACCGTGGGGTTTTATTAAACATACAACTATTGGATAACCTATAAATACATCAATAAAATCTGTCCCACAGAGCACTTGACACCCAGAATAAAAATTAGCTTCAAGAGTTAACTTCTCCTGTTACATACAGTGTAACTTAGAAGAATATCATTTATGTCTAACTATCCTCTGCAGATTTAAATCTATTCTTTGCCTTTGGAATTCGTCATATGAGATGTGAAGCTTATGCCTCTTGATAAAAGGAATTTCCAAATACAATCTGCAAAAGTATCTTTTAGATTTAAGCAGAAGAAATAACCGTGTTTGCATGCTGTCAGTCTGACTGATGGCAGTACCCACTCTGCACAGCCACGTAAAGCTGAAGGAAGGAATCCAGATAATGAAAACAGTACCAGAGAAAACACCTGCCCATATTCCCAGCAGCACAAAGGTACGTGTTTTAACCAGCAAGAGGGGCTCAACCATGCTACAGCCAACCAAAAACCCCCCGACCTCCATCCTCAGCTGGAAAAAAAAAAGAAACAACTTCATAAACTTGCTCTTTGCAGCACCAAAACCTTAGAGAACGTTTTTCTATTACAACGAAAGCATTCCAACCACAGCTCAGCACACGCTGAGGTGCACACCAAGCTCTTCATCTGGACAGAGCAGGCCCTACTCCTGCTGATGGGACACAGCTGCTGCCAGCCTGCCACCCTGTGCCACAGGGCTCTGCTCTTCCCTCACGCTCCAGCATGAAGCTGCTTTCTAGAGAGGCACACTACTGCCTCCCCACACTGCCTCTGTGCTCGGGATGTCTCTGCTGTGGGCACGCTCCCACAGCTGGCAGGAAAGGCCCCTCACCTCTCCGCATTTCCCAATGCCATCATCTGAAAAGGTGTCAAAGCTTTTGCTTGGTACATCTCGCAGTTATTTTATTTAAAGTGCTGAAGTTAAGAGTTATCAGAGCTACTAAAAAACTTCGGCTACTCAAAGTCTTCTACGATTTAATACAGTAATAGATACTGTAATATATATCTCTGTCATATCACAGACTTTCAATTGGCACACAGAGGCACAAGCCTCCTGCTGCTCCTTAGGAAAGCCAGGAAATGCATGCACCAGGGCCAAGCCCAGTGTCACACAAGGGAATCCTTACCTGAAGTTCCTGGTACCTGATATCCATCAGCCCTACAATGCCAGCTGCTGCTTCAGAAACATCTGCAGCTGCCTCACAGCATCTCTGACTGCAGCAGTGCAGTGTGGGGTACCTGAAGGAAGATACAGTGCACAGAGCATGTTCAATGATATCTCAACAGTTAACACTGCTTCACGGCTCTGGAATGATTTCCTGAGCTCTGTGAAAGGTTCTGCTCCTAACCTTCCTTGCAGCTCTGGGTGGTACAGCAGAGCCTCACACCATCACCAAGTGGTCAGGAAAGGCACTCGCAGCAAGAACCAGCTCACCCCACAGCTGCAGCCGTGGCTCTACCACCAAGCACAGCTCCAGCACTGCAGCCCACTATCCAACATGACACAGGTGCCAACGGCAGCTTGCATCTGTGTGCCCCATGCAGTGCTGGATGAGAGAACAGCAAGAGGTGAGCACTGCATAGTGCTGCAGCTCAAAGGCTCAGACCTGAGCCCCTGCCCCAGCAGAACCCCAAGTTCAGCTGCTGTACAAAATATCCACACCAAAGTCTGTCCTATGCATCACAGTTAATCCTGCATTTCCTTTTCCCTTCTGGTAACCACCTTGTACACTTCTGGACATAGACAGATGGTATCATTTGTTTCCCTGTTGATGTGCAGGACGAGCACAACCTCAATGCCACAACAAGTGTACAAGGAGGCCTGAGCTCTGCGAGCATCCTGCTCAGACCAAGCAGCAAACCCCAGTTCCTGGTCACCAGGCACTGCAACAGAGCACAAAGTGCTGCTCTCAGACACACAGAGGTGCTGGAGCTCTGCACACCTTCCACACTCTCCGTCACCAAACGCAGACTGAGATCGCGCTATATGGGGAACACAGAAGCATTTGATAACTTCTGTGGCAGCAGAGTGCATGGAACCATACATGTGGCACACACAGGAACAGCACAGCCCGGCCCCAAACAGCCAGAGCTGTGCTGTCTGTACCAGGCCCCAGCCCCAGCTCCAGCAGCAAACCTGCACGGAAGTCAAGGCAGCGTCACAGATGGGCATCAAAACCAGTTGGTAGCAGTGATACTTAAATCAGCACTTCCATAATAACCTCAGTTATTTCAACAGCAGTTGCAAAGACAGGGCCTAGCTGACTTCAAGTAATAAAATCTGTAACTGCCACTGGCTCTCTTACAAGCACAGAATGTGAATGCAACATTCAATCATCTGTTTCTCCTAAAATCAGTAAATATTATGACCTCTGTTTGATTCCGATGACTATTTGGATGAATTAGTAAGAAACAGACTTATGTAAAAGTGAGATGAAAAACAGACATTACTTTTCAGCCACAGACCTGAAAATGTTCTTTCAGTACTTGAATACCATGAGATAAATGTTTGCTCCCCTCTTTCTCTGTAAATTGAAGAACCCTGTAACAGTGCGCTGGGTGTTTGTGGGCACTTTGTACTCTTTGTGTGGAGTAGTCAGGGAGAGCTTAAAGCGAGTGGAATCGAGCACAATGCAAACGTGTTGCCTGTGTTCAGCCAGCAATGAAAGAAAGTAGGTCCAGAGGTGAAAAAAAAACCCAGAAAGTAATGGAACAAAGCCCAGCCCTACAAAAACAGTGTTGAATTTGGAGCAAACGCCATGCAGATTTTTACCACAGAGCAACACAGACATTTATTAGCTATGTTGCTTTTCATAAGTCTTTGAGACAGGGACCGGACCTGAGCAACTCTAGCAAGCATCTTTTAAAGTATTTTCTGATGACAAATCATTCAATTATAGAACTTGCCAATACATGCTCTGCATGTTATCTATCACAAAAGAGTGCCTGCAGAACGTAATGAGAAAAGAGGCAAATTCATTTCCAGCCTGTCCAGGTTCTCCAATCTCGTTCATCAGTGACGTTTCCAACCATTAACCATTTTCCTGTAGAGCAGTAAACAGCGTGACTCACCTCTTTATCTGCTACTCTTCCTCCCAGAGGGGGAACTGCATAGAACACATTGTTTCACCGTTCTACACACGTGTGCACTGCTGCTGTACTTTGATAGAGAAGCAAAGCAACCCATCTTGCACGTGGAGCAGGAGGCTGAGAGTGCTGTGTTTGGAGTGCCCTTTGCTTTCTGAGCTGACCCTGGGGAAGCATGTTTTCACAGAGGAGCGTTACTCTTACTGCAGCTGCTTCTGTTGGGCCAGAGATAGGCAAGCTGTCACCCCCATCATCTTCAAGCTGTCTTGGATCCAGGCCATAGATCAACTAGAAATATTAAGGCGCCGAACTAAATGCAGAATGCAATGCCAAAATCAGTGTGAAATGGGAAGAAATACTTGATACAATCCTACATTTTATACAAGTTTCAAATGCTGTTGTAAAGGCACTGCTAGAACAGGGCAGTCTTTAACAATCCATGGCAGAATGCGTTAATTGCAGATCGTAACAGAACTGTGCATCAGTAACGAATCCAAGCATGCTCCTATGCTGCTGGCTTAGTACTGCTGAGCTTCTGCTTTCTGCTGTGTCAGCTGGTTTCTGTTTGGTTGACCTCTCCGGCTTTGCTTAGGATTCGGTGCTCATCCCAGCACTTGGCTAAAGCTTATCACACAGAGCATTTCTGAGTGCTAGTCAGACCATACTATGTTGAAAACAGAACTGCTTCTGCAAATGAGGCCTTCAGTCTATCCAGATGAAGGAGCACTTCACGTTTCCTGAATCGCAGGCCATGCTGAAAATCCTTCATCTGTGATTCCACTGTGGTATCCGCTACTTTCTTGTAGGTGAATACAGTGAAGCTGCTTGAGAACTTCTCACACCAACTGTGCTTTCCCTAATCCGTTGCACTTGGTGCTCCGGACTGATAAAGCAACCCATAGTTCTGGAGAGCTCCTTCAGAGAATGCAGCAACTTCAGAAGCAATCGGAGGGTTCTGCAGCCTGACAGGCACTCCCAGATACCAATGGGATGTTCCAGACATCAACACATTAGCTGCAGCCAACACCCACATCACTTGAGTTTTTGACCCCTAACCACAGAAAAGCAACAAAATTAGGTACGCTGAAGGGTAACCATGGGCAGTTCAAAATGCAACTTACCTAAAAATCAAGTCTAACATAAAGTTGTAAGACACCTGATCATCCATTCAGCCTTTAGCAAGGTGCTATTCTCCTTTAGTATGTTCAGAGTAGTACAGTCCATAAGGTGTTGTTGCACCATGGCATTTCCTTCTGGCTGGGAGCTAACATGTCCGAGTGAAGGCACTGATGACTCGATCCCACTAACATGAGATCCTCAATTGCAGCTGGAGATCAGTTGCACACTACAGCTGGCATTTATGCTCAACCAAAGATGACTATAAAAACCTTGGGATTTTCATCGTTGCAAAGAGTCAGGGGAGCTGAGTGCACATCGCACAGTGTGTCCTTTGTGCCACGCATCGCGGAGCATGGGCGAAACTCCGCTGTGGGTGAAGTTTCAAAGGGCACTTCAGTGGCCTTGAGAGATGAATCTACAGTCACAAGGATTGTTCACTTTCTGCGCAGTACAAATTATGCTAACTTTCATGGCATTGCTTGCTCAAAAGATGCTAAGACTGCCAAAATATTTCAAAAGGACACAAGAGGAAGAAGAGGCATTCTGTGCATGAAATAGAACAAGAATCTTTTTTATTCTATACAAAGAATGACTGAGTTCTTACACTTAAGTTCTGATGTGCAATACGTAAATAGCGTTAACTGCTCATACTGAATTGTATCTGAATTGAGAAATTTACCTGAACTTAATTTATATGAGAAAGTCACTTTAAGAAAAATGAGGTTTTCATCTATAATTTTAACTGGAGAAGACTTTTATAAAGGGTGTCTATTTTTAATACAATGCAAGTTTTCATTGCTGAGGAACAGGTGGTTCTGTCTCCCTGCATATTAATTTGCATTATAAAACAATGACATTTCCTTAGCAGAGGTAAAAGCAGAGCTATAAACTGTCAATCTTCTGCTGGGAACAATCACTTTAGAAAAAATATTCACCGCGAGGTGCTTCTATATGAATCTTCCCAACAAGGATCTCCATCGGAGAAAAAGGGCCATCAGAAGACATCCCATCTCCACACGTCAGAATGGGTTACTGGGAAGAATCTCTCTCAAAAGGGAGGTAGAAGTGTGCCCTCAAAAACCACACGTGTACGAGCACAGAGAACAGTAAGAGAACAGTAAGTACTGTGAAAATGTGTTACCTCTGACTGCATCAGTTCTACAGAAGAGCAGCAATGATATGGCAGACAGCGTCAGACATGGAGCAATAGCCCTTCGCCCTGCTCTCAGTGCACCCCCTTCCTCACGATTCCCCAAAAACATCAGAAAAAGAAAAAAGCAAAATGGCTCTTTTGTAAGGGCAGAGCACTGTGCCAGAAGAGCCCACTCCAACCTGAGCTGCTTACCACAGGAAACATTGCCGTGCATCTCCTCAAGCATGGACATCTCAAGCAGGCAAACCCAACAACAATCATTGAACGAAGGAAGTGAGTGTCACAGTGACTGCACACTGCTCTGCATCCAGTGGAATATTGCTGTTTCTTAAGTGACCTTCAAGGACTTGTGCTTTAAATACAATAAGAACTTTAAATTGCGTTTGTTCTGATGACAGAACTTTTTTCCTGAAGTCCTCCCAGTTTCTGACTTTTCAAAGCAGTGGTGCAGCTTTATCCTGCCACCATCTTCTTCTCCGCCCTCGACCCCTCATAAATCATTCAGCCACTACAAGCAGCAGACTCGACATGAAGAGTGAAGAAAAATCAAGAACCTTGAATGGCTTTTCTCCACCAGCAAGTTCCATATAGCAGCAAAAAAGTAACTACTAAAAGCTACAGAAGAGACATTCTATGCACAACTGAAAATGCCCAGAACTCAGAGCTCCTCCCTGCTGTACTTCTTGTGCACCATTCTCACACCATTTCAAGTAAGCAGGTATTTGGAAAAAGCAAAGCTTTGTTCTCAACCGCTAGCAGTATGAATCCAGATGAGTGCTTAAAGCTAACTGATTAAATCTGCGAACCCCAGAAAGTTTAGGGTTTGTTTGTTTTTCCAGTTGTTGCACTTGATGTTGTGTCTTGCTTAGCAAATGTTGTGAACACAAGCAAGAAAAGGCACACGATTGAGAGGTGAGCTGCACAAATGTAAGTATTTGAAAAGCGACTGTTGGAAAAAACAAATGTTTTATGCATTATGGTTGGTTTGAGAGTTTTTGCCGTGTTATTACATTAATGTTTTATGTATCATCTCTAAAATTGTGAATGACTTGATTTCTCACCGACTTGAAAGGGAAGGAAAAATAATTCTGAAGTGTCAGTAATTGTCTGCACCGAAGTCTGCCACAAACAGGACATCAAAGAAGGGAAAGTTACGACACTACAGAGGCTCCAGAATGCATTCCATTTTCTGGGGCGGATTTGGCTTGATGCAGGGCAGCTTGAATTCTGAAATGTGTTCTCGTTTCCATGGAGTAATTCTTGTAGTTTTGTCTAAAACAAAAGCAGATCAACTCTGATGAATATATGTTTTTCAAACTTTTTCAAATTATCTTTATATTACTGCTCTAAGCAAAACAACTGTAGACAGCAAAACGCCTTCCTTCACAAGCTCTTTTGTTGCTTACTGTAAAATACATGGCATGCGCTCCCAGCCAAACAATGCAGTTCTTTGTTCTTTATTTGTAGTTCTACTGTCTGGCAATTACCAGAAAATACGGCTTAATAAGAACTGGATTTGTTCTACCCAATAAAAATATTTAAAAATATTAAATATCCATAACACCGACTTAGTTTATGTTCAGAAATTAGGGTGTTTTATTTTTTCCCTCCTCTCAAAGTACAACTGAAAATTTGAACAGATTTTTTTTATTTTTTTTATTTTTATTTTTCATGCTGCCTGTGGCTTACTTGCCAAATCAGAATAAAATAAATCGATTCGAACCAACACACGGGGAGAAAAAACTACGTCTTCCAAAGAAGTGGAGATGGGGTCATGCTCAGCCTTCAGGAGAAGACCTGAAGCCTATTCTGAGGTGGTACTTACACCTTTCCCCGTGCTACCTACGAAGCATCCCGGAGCACAGATGGACCTTGGTTGGACTCATCTTAGTTCAGCAGTCACATTTCATGGAAGTAGAGGGAGAAAAAGAGGAAAAAGAAAGGGACGAGAGAGCGAGCAGCTTTTCTGAGCCCTCCTCTTCTGAAGGAAGTGCCCCATCACCATCTTGTGGCTGTCACAGATGAGGACTGTGCATGCAATAAACAGAGCCAGGCACTTTGTTGGCCCAGAAGCTTGGAAAGTGGGTGCACACAAAAGTCCATATCTGCTTTTAGAGTGCAATTTGCCAGCCCAGAGGAAGACTGGCAGGACTTCCTCCCACAGACATCCAGTGGCCAATTCAGCAGTGCCACCTGCCTATTGTCTCCTGTAGCTAAGTCACGTCCTGAAGAGCCACAGACACAGAAGAATCTGCATTTTCATGGAAAAAAAAAAAAAAAAAAAAAAAAAAGAAAATGCAGATTCTACTCACTAGGAATTAGCATTTCAGCTCTTGCAGGATGGATACAGAATCCAAATACCAAGGAGGATAAGAAAATTAGCAGTGTAATTTTCTTTTAGCAGATATTTGTCATCTTTACAGAAGCATTACATCACATATTAAACAGTCTGTGTATCTTAAACACTTCAGCTCAAAATTCATAATTCAATGAAGCGTGGAGGCAAGCATCTGCCACTACAGCAGCCTCACAGCAAAAACAAGGCATTCCTTACCTGTCCCATACCCACTTATAATTTTATGTATGCAGCACTCAAGGGGCTGACTGAGAGGAGGAAATGAACAGGTTGAGCTGTGTGCTCATCTGAAACACTCCGGAGTTTTTACTGAAGATTTTGTCATGCAGATATTAAAGAATGCCTCTTGTATTTCTCATCAGCAGGCTGATATTGCTGCTTGTAGTAATACAAATACAAATATTTCCATGCGTGATCAAGCCTAAACTACTGATCGTCTCATTTCACTCCTCCTAGAGCTGAAACATTTAAGCCAGCAGCAGTATGCAGATTTAGGTCAAGCAAATGAAGCGTCACGCACAAGAAGAGCACTCATTTCCACTCCTGCCAGCAGCGAACATAGCTTTGCAATTCTGAAACCCACCACGGACAACGCATTCTCCCTCTAGTGGCTGGAAAGACAATCAGCATTGATAGCTGAAGGCTCATAAAACATTTGTGTGTGTTCTGATTGAGGACATAACAGCCACAGGTGGTAACTTACAGGCTGCATGGAGTAACTTTCCCTGGAGGTGTTCAAGATCCACTGGGATGTGGCACTGAGGGACATGGTCAGTGGCCACGGTGGGGTGGGTTGGGGTTGGAGATCTTTGTGATCTTTTCCAATCTCAGTGACTCTGAGGATTTTAAGACCTTCCTATTTTTCTTATGGTTACAATTCCCATGAGTTCTTTCAGCATAACAAATCTGATTATTAGTTTTTCATACACAGATTTTTAAAAGCTGTGATCTGCTGAGCTCCCCTATAAGCCAAACGTCTTCCCTCGAAGAGTCTGTGACCTGAGCCACACAAGCTGCCAGGTGAAAGGGGGAAAGGCTGAACAGGAACTGACAGCAGTACTAGACAGAATGAGAAGCTCTGTAACATTAATTTCCAGATCTCTTTTTAAGATTTGAATAATCTGTATTCAAATACAGCTTGAGGTGAGGTGCATTTTGAGGAACATGAAACTGACTAAAACAATTTCCACTGTATTTTGCAAATAGCATTTTTGCTATTTTGCTACCCCTGCTATCTTCCACGAGTCCACAGAGAACCAGGCTCACAAGCACAGGAGATTAAGGATTGCAATATTTTAATTTCTGCGTTGACAGGCTTTTGGCATCACCTTCAGCAGGCTAATACACCACTCTTAGTGGACTGACTTGGACAAGAGATCGACACAGAACCCCTGTCTGGCTTCTTTGAAAGATGGGGCCAGAGATGAGTTTTGCAGCTGCACACCTGCAGCAGTGGCTGGCGTGACTCTTCACTTGGAAACATGCAGACATCTGGACTCGTTCAGCATGCAGGCAGAGAGGTGAACTGCCCTGCTGCAGGATGCCTGAAGGAGACCAGGGTTGTTTGGCTTGGAATGCTTCTTTTTTTTCCCCCTTTCTTTTCCCCAGATAGAAATTTTGGCTCAGCAAAGCATTGAAGATTGGGACAGAGGCAAAACTAGATTTGTTAGGTTTATAGAAACAAACACACATGATCAAGTCCAAGTATTCCTCATAAATCTACTTTGATAGAAAAATCAATCACAACAAAGATAGCAATGGAAGGTGTTTCAGCCTTCTCAGATGCAGATGAAAATGCAAAGATACTAAATGCAAACTGGAACACTGTCTTAAATGTATTTCATCAAGGAAAAAGCCAGCACTGCTGGCCATCAATCTGAATAATATTTCTTCTGCCCTAACACAGGGCTGTGATTTAACTGAATACATCTTTTATGATTAAGTAAATATATTACAAAGAAAATTACATTTTGTTATGCATGGAATAATTCTTACGGAAGCCTTCGACACTCATATTAACATCCTTAAAATTATTTTTGCTCTTATCAGTATGGATGGTTAACTCAGAGACTGAACTACCAGATACTGTCTGCTACCTGAGGAGGTCCCAACTGAACCTACCTCATGCGTGCTTCTGCTGAATAATCAAAAAAAAATTATGAGTTTTTATAGTATTGATATTTCTGCTTCCTGCCCATCAGTAACACACCACACTGACCCACCAGAACAGGCTTTTATTCTGCTTACTTAGCTCTTTCGAGTAGTTTTATTGCTTCTTCTCTTCTGTCCTGGTCCAGATACAGCAATGCAAGCTCCAGCAAGGCATTTGGAATTAGATAATGGTCGTATTTTATCTTCTTCTCACTGCATAGGAAAAGAAATAGCCTCAAGATGTTGAAATGATTTATTGTTCCCTTCATTTAACAGCTCCAAGCAAAAATAAATAGGAGATTAGCTAAGATCACGAGGAGCAATCCATCTTTATTACAACATTTGTTGTGTTCTCTGTACAACACTACCTTCTAGGTTATTAAATGTGCACTTTACCATAACCATCATAACATCATGTTATTTCTCAGGATTAAAAATTACTGGCATTTATAATAGGGGAAAACTTAAAAAAAAAAAAAAGGTGATAATATTACAAGCACTGTGTGAACTGAGAAAAAGAGATCCCATTCTCTGCACGATGTACAGGAGTTCCAAATACAATCACGCTGCTAATCATCTCTGGAGACTACATTTGGTTCTCTAGGCATAACAATTGCTAACAGGAAAGGGAGGAAAAAACAGCAGCATAAAAAAAATTGTATGTGTGTGTAGTTTTCAAAGAGGAGAAAACATCAGTAAAAAGTGCCAAAGTACAATGCTTCTCTCCTTATATGGCTAACAACACTGGCAATTAAAACTGTGATCCCTTAATACCAGAACAAGTGAAATAAATACTAAAGATTCTGTAATCCTCTCTGCTCACATTACGGTTGCACCTGCTCTTACTCAAAATGAACAGGTTCTGAGAAATTCAACAGTCTGCCTGTATGCCACGTATGACAACTTACTTTAAGTAGATGTAATTAAAATGGCCTTCTGCCTCTGAGATCTTGCCCAAATGCTTGAGGCATAAACCCTTTAACAGTTTTATCACGCACTGGTCATCTGCTAGCAATTCTGTAGCTGCAAGGTGAAGCAAATGGCATATTTTAGAAAACTTTTTAGAGCAGTACAGACTTTCTTATTTACAGGAAAACTTTTACACAGGTAAGTATGATAAAATCCATTTATGGAACACAGGACAGAAGGAACTAAAATAACTTCAGTTAAAAGTTCATTCAGGGTAGTTTCCTGCTATCACAGACAAACTTGTACCATGAAATATCAGGCGATAAGAAACTGAAGTAATATGTGTGACACTGTATCTCGTGCTGACTTTCAACCTGATTCTGCAACTGGATTCACTACTATGCTGGGTCCCATCTCCATGGGTGATCTATATACAATAAGTCACAAAAGCAGTGCTGAGGGATGATGTCCTAAGACCACGCAGCAAACTAACTCAGAAGGAACAGGAAAGAGGGCAACAGCTGACACATTACAAATGCACTCTGTCAGATGTCTAAGGGCCACAGTAGAACTATTTCATAAGAAAATCAGCAGATCGGTTGTCTCTTCTGAGCATCTTTTCTGTCTGACTGGACTTAGCCGATCTTAGCGGTCTTTTCCAACTTTATGATTCTATATAATACAGCCTACAAACTGCCCCCAGGTGCATAAAATAAAACATTTAGGGACTGATCCTAGGCACAACTGTGTATAACATTGGATTTTTCATTTCTAGACATTTCCACTAACAGAATTTCTACATCTTATCTGTATAATACTGTCACGAGCACATTCTCAGGTTGAAGACTTTGTAGTGTTAGATTCTTGAATTAGGAATCCAGCAGTAAGAAAGAAAATATTTGAAAAGGCTACAATTCAGCCTCAAACACCATCAGGAAAGCTCCAGGGAAGCATGATGCCTGGAAACAGCAAGTCATTATTTGTAACAAGTAATACTTTAAATTGTTGATGTGTTTAAAATATACTGTCCTTTTCAATTGTATGTCCTCATAGTGTTTTACAGATCTGAATAAGCTCCCACGTGTCCCTGCAAAGAGTCAGCATTATTCACTATTTGTCAACTAGGAAAAAAGAAAGAAATATTTCACTTATCCTAAATAATGTTGCAAAATGTGTGACGAGGTGAAACGGACAAATTACTTTTAATAAGATGTCATCTTCCTTAGAAATGTTTTTGTCTGTTCTCATAATTAAAAAGGAGACAGCTTTAGCCATTCTATCAAGCAACTCTTTCAACTCTAAAAGAGTACTTGTGTAACAATGCACCAAGGTCCCAGGAAAGACTGCAATGCAGTGACTTAACCCATATTCCTTTGTAAAGGTGGGCTCAATCCTTTTACAGAAAATGCCTAAGATCAAATATTTATGCAAGGGGAAACTATGAGAAAAACTTTGGTTGCAATTCCGTAGGTGTTGGGAAATACTGGCAAGAAATACAAAGGTAATTACTAGAGTGACAAAAGACATGACAGCAGAGTCTGTTCCAGTTCAGTATTATCTCCTTTCTTATGTCCCTTCATTGTGCAAAGAAAAGCCCATCCCTGGTGTCCCAGCTTCTGACACACGAATACCATTCAGCCCTCCAAGGTCACGTTGTAAGCAGACAGCACTTTTGGAACAGAAGACAGACATTCATCTCATTCTATGCATCCTTCAAAACTGAAATACAGTACCTAAGAATAATAAACCTTAATGATCTAAGTAATCAAGTCATTTCATACGCTGATTTTGAGCTAGCAAAATAAACAGTCCTTCAATGTGCGTCATAAATTATTCCTAATATACATCTGTGGAAGGAAAATAGCTTGCTAGTATTATGAGTTATCGCTATGACAGAAGAGGAAAATTATTCCTGTCTGCATTAACAGTTTATGGTTTCATAATCTACTTTCCTCATATGATCAGATTAACTTTACTAACAAGTGTCTCTCTTTATTCACGGATAATATCTTCAGTTATTGCACTGTAAAATACCTGATTAAACCATATCACTGATTACCTGAACTTCTTGCCAATGTTTCTTCTGCTTCAATTAAAGTCTCTAACATGCCTTCTGTTAAGTTGGGACATTGTCCAATTACAGCATAGCCATTCCAGATATACATCATCTCCTAGGATCAGGGAGAAAAGACACCGTTGTTAACTACAGTAGTGGATAAATGCAGCTATCAAATACTTTTGTTATCTCTGTGCGATTAAAAAGTTACAGACTCCTTAACTAAAATCTCAGTTTGTCAAAACATATTGTCACTGCCAAAGTCCTACTCCTTTTCAGAGCAGATCAGTCCTAGAAAACAGCTGAAGAACCACTGACTGCACTCGATGCCAACAAATACTGCAGAACTACTTATTCCAGGCTAAATACCTGAGGTTAGGACCTTTCTCCCTTAGTGAGTCCCTTCATAAGGTAAAGAAAAATTCTAGAAATGGCATTCTGCACCGTTTTCCACACCCTCAGAGTACTTTTATCTGTTCAGCTATGACATCTGCTGCCTCAAATATGCAACTGCAGCAGAAACAAAGACTGCTGTGTTTCCACAAGGACACCCAAGGAAAGCCATTAGTACAGAAACCTGTTTAGGTAAAATCCTATTGGAACAGCTCAAACAAACCCCAGGTGTGTATGGTTCTTTACTCTCTACAATCTCTGAAACCTGAAAGACAAATTTGTGTCACCTATTTATTTCCTCTCATTTCAGTCTTATGATGAGGTGGACAGTGGTCTCTAGTGAATACCCACGCCGTGCTGTAACTTATCTCCAGGAGGCTGTATTTCTTCAGGAAGCACTGTCTCACATACCCAGCTGGTGGGCTGAGAAATGATTACTCACAGGTGTCTCCAGGAGGCTCTCCTTGCTCAGGCATTCTCTTAAAGAGTATTCACTAATTATTCATCTGTTTCTCAAGTAAAACAGCTCGGAGCACTGCAAATGGCAGCTCCTCAGCACTTGGCAAACCTTTTCTGTTCTTTTTATGTTTAATGTTCTTTTATTTGGCATTTACAGATGAGAGTTTTATAAGAGCCATGTGAGCCAGGCAATGGATGGAGACTTATGCAGCTGATCCCACCTGGCCAAGGGGAACTGTGCAACGCTACAAGCATAAAAAAAAAAAAAAAAAACAACCACCATAAACAACTACCAGTGGAGAGCAGCTCTTTGGAGTGGCTATAGAGACATGTCCATGCTTCATCCCATCACCACGGTGCTCTGGGGGCACCACACTGCAAACACTCAGGGGCACATTAAGTAGATGCTTACACGGGGCACCCAGTTCTTGCATTGTTTTCTTGTTCTTTTCCTCACTTAAAGTCTTCTTTTAATAGTGTCAGTAAATGACTCGTGACAGAAGAAACCCAGGACAAAGTTCCTCAAAAGGTAATTAAAAGAAAGCTGTTAGGAGCATGCTAGTCTATAGCTGGAATAATGAGTTACACATGCAACACATTTACGTGTCACAAACAACTGGCTCAGCTCCTTGTGGCTGGTGCCTGCCCCAGTTTACAGCATTCCTTGCATTCATTTGGCTTTGTTTTGGGAACATTCCAGTCTCCTGCAGAGGTTTTACCTTAGAAACATGGAAAGATACTATTCCAATTACCCTGGTTTTCTTTCAATTAAAAAAAAAAAGTGTAACATGGAGGGGGGGAGGAAACGTTTCTAGCTTACCAAAGGTGGAACAGGTAAAGGAATGGGGTTTGAAGAAAGATACCGTCTAGCTTTCCGAATGGCAAACTTTTCTGTAGGCAGTGACTTCCCTGCAATTTTCAGTTTCAGGCTGGGAACAATCCTGAAAGTTTAAAAGAAAACAAGGGATTTTTCCTTCAGGAACACCTGGGATAACAACACTCCAATTTAAAAATAAATAAATGAAGTCAAAGAACTTACAAAAGATGTCATATACTGAACTGTTGTTATCTCTGGGGAAGCACAGCAACATGCATTCACAAAAGCTGTTTATGCAGGGCATGCATATACCTCTTTGGGCTCCCATTTTAATCAAGCAGCAGAATGAGGTACTCTTCCCCATCCAAAAGAAAAAAATCAGATGATGATGTGCCTAACTTATAAAGGGGCCATTTTCACAGAGTGAGAAAGAGGCAAGCTGGCTCTTGCTTTCCCAAAGAACAACCTGATTCCCTTTGCAATGTATCCCAATGAAAAAGAATGAAATCTGCTTGCAATGATTATTTACATTATAGAACATCTGAAAAGAATCAATATATAGTAAGCACATTAAAAAATATAGTGTTATTCAAATTTTACAGAAATAGACTCAAAAAAGCAAAGTAGTTAATTTTATTTGGCCCAGCAAAAGCTAGGCTTTTTTGTGCTTACTCATAACAACTAGATTAAGTTACTGTGTCGATAATGGAAGTATCCACTTGCACATGTAACTATTTCATAGTTCTCTCAGATTTAAAATCCCCAAATCAGAATGTCTCCATTAACTGCTACAGAAGGCATCCATCTTTTTGCATACTCCATTGAAGACTTTCTGATCTTACATGCGGCTTTGATTAAAGAAACAATTATAAAGAACTTGAATGTTACGTGCAAGTACAGCAGCCACCATAGGGCTGATTGAACTAACATCTCAAAGAAAGGTCTCTAACGCTCTCCCAGGCCAGCAGAAATCTGCTGTCTCCATTCAAGGTCTCCTTTAGCCATTCTGCAATTTCTTACCAATTCCAACTTTCTTTGTTCAGATTTTCAAACTGCATGATGAGTAATTTTGCCTCACTTCCTCAAACACTGATTTGATATGGAACTCTTACAACTGGTAGTTAGCAAATTTTACCTGAATAATTCAACTTCATTGTCTCCAAAAGGACTGCAGTCATCTGGCCCGAACATGCTGAGATAAGCAGCTTTCATGTAAATGTAGGTAGCCTGCAATTGCAATCAAGAATGTGCTATCATATCTCAAATATTAAGTTCTAGAAAAGGACAGTAGTTTTTGAATTATTATTTAAATTTAAATTATTTCATTATTTCAGATTATGAAACGTACTGATTCCACAGGGATTTCTGAGCAACCAAACAAAGCAAAGCAGCACACGGGACATTACAGTATTTGGAACAGTAGGGGTAACAGTCTTGAGTTTTGAGTATTGCTTTAAGGAGGTTAAATTAACCATAAGTTTCAGGAGTTTTCAGGAAAAGTATCTTAGATTCTGCTGTAAATAAATAGTCCAAGCTTAAGAGTACATTTACATGACTGCCATTCACTTAGTTCATGTATTTAATATTTTGGTCCTACCAAGCAACTCCTATTAATAGAAAGCACCTTTTCTGCTGCCTCAAGGCCCCCCTGCAATATACTACCAAATCTATACACAGTTTAAAAGGACACACACATTAATACTAATCATACAGTGTTTCAGGATATCTGAGCTCCTGGTTGGGTATTGCTCCTCTACAAAGGAACGGTCCTGTGGGAGTCCTTGCTGCAGATTCTACTCAGCTGGGAACACTGTGCAAGCTGCTCTCATCTGGCTGTTTGTACCTCATCCCACTTGTAGTTGCATTTGGCCAACACATACAACGTGTAGTTGAAAAAAACAAACATTGATACACCTCCCATGCACACACAGTGTGATCACACTGAAGAGAAACAAACCAGAGAACACCAGTTAACCTCAGCACCCATTCACCAGACTTGAAGATTTTCTGACAGACTTCCCTGGGGCTCAGGTGAAGGTTGCAGAAAAGCTAATAGGGTTCTGGACCTGAGAACTTCTCCTTTTTATGTGCACGTGGCACGGTGCATCTTCTGATTACATTTATTATCAGAGAGGTATCATCATGGTTAGCCTCACTCATCACCAAAAGAGCTTATATCCATAATGCAATGAGAGAAATGGCAGCTTGCCACTAACTGCTGTGTGCTGACAAAATGACCAGTCAATACATGGCAGAACATCTTTAGCAGGTTGTTCTTCATCTACAAATGGGGCCCAAAAGATGTTTTGTATGCCCACAATCTGTTCTGGCTTGAATGCTCACACTTCACATTGTCTTATAGATCAGAATTTTATTTTACAGTTTTCAGTCAGCTCAAAGCTACAAAAAGCCAGCTCCATCTGATTAAGAGTTAATAGACACTACAGGGCCTTACGCATGCCACTCAGTACATTATACTTGTTCTGCTTAGCTTACCTTTGACCAGGTGTTTTCTTTGCTTAGCAGATCTGCATAAAAGAAGGCCATCTTCCACTGGCGCTTGTAGGTGAAGCACCACATGAGCTCCCAGTAACACATGTGATGAAACTGCTTCCAGTATTGCTGAGCCTCACAGCACTCTTCATACCTATGAACTGCCTGAACAGAGAGATTACCAGATACTGCCTTAATCACATACAAATGTAATAGACCCTGGGTCTCCATGACCTGCTTTCATAGTTGCTCCTGCAACTTCCTAATTAAAAACAGCCCAGTATTCCCCAAGATCACGTCTGGTGGCTTCATGTAAGAGATCCCTGACTCCACAGTTACCCTGGAGTTAGCAAGTTTATTCCTGCCACACAGCTCCCCATTCTTGGAATACATAGTCAGTCATACATGCAGGCAAAATTAATGTTAATCCCTAGGGGAAACTGGGAAACTAAAATCAGAGGACAGATGTGAAGTTGAGATAGCTCCAAAGGAGCTAAAGCACTGCAATCAGCTGATATTCATTCTTGGAATATTTTGGACATGCATTCTCCAGCACTTTAACTCTTTCAAGTCTTGTATGACTGACTCTCCATTCAGGCAGAAGGCAAAATATTATCACGAGATGTTATTAAAGGTACGACTTGCTTCAGGATATGAAAGACAATGAGGAAACTGTGTCACTGATACTGGTGGATGAGTTTATCACCACCAATCAAGTGTAGTGACATGAGCTGGTCCAACAAGTTTGTCAAGATAGTTTTCAAAACTCCTACTTGTAATTCATGAACAATAAATTCATACAGGCCAAAGCTACAGGAAGCATTAAACAAAAGAAAAGGAAACACTGTCCCCAGAGAAGTTTTTCTGAAGTTTTTGAGGCTTATTTTCTCAAGAGTGAATGGATTACTTACCGCATCAATATTACCCTTCAGTGTTTCTATCCTGCCTGCAAAAAACAGGAATATGGCTCCCTGTAATAAATAATAATAAAAATACAAGTATTCTTTAACAGTTTTCAAGCTGACTATACAGTCTAACTTAGCTATTTAGCAAGGAAACATCAAACAATCATACCAATCTGAATTATGATTCAGTTTACCTTTGGATAGCGAGCCAAGTAAGGTTTAAGTAGCCTTTCTGCCTCCTCAACATTTCCTTTTCCTGTCCCTAGAGTGCAAGTGATAAAAAAAATAATAATAAGTAAAAAACAAGACAAAACAGGAAGGCAAGGTACTGATAGCCATCTTCATCTGGTTAATACAGAAGTTCCTCTCTCATAAATCAGGTGTAAATACAGGTCGGTGTTTCACTAAGCCAGCAAGCAGGAAGATCCAAACAACATTGTGCTTTATGAATTGAAAGTATTTGTTGATCAATACACTTTGAAAAAGTTCTAATAGTAGTTAATTGGGAAGTGTACACTCTCAGTTGGAAGCTATCATCTCCCCAAGAGGACAATATATGAACTTGATTACAGTATTTAGGACAGTAATCTCAGTTATGTTTTCAACCTCCCAAATTTCAAACTGACTACAGAATATGGATTTAGCTCTCATGACTTCGTTACCCCATTTTTTCCCATCTTATGCATTAAACAAATCTCATTCTTGAATTGAAGATTATGATGCCCTCTTCAGGTATAATTACTATTATAAAGCCACCCACAAATGACATATTTAATCTGATCGTGAATAAACATTTCATCAACACACAGGTGATAAAATTGTCTCCCCCCCCCCAGCCCGTCTCCCACAAGAACTAATCAAATCCAAGAGTTATTATAATCCATCTTACCTAAAACAAAGGTCATGAAAGTATGATA